>CAUJNA010000076.1:210398-335398 GCA_963377175.1 Effrenium voratum
GCCCCTTGAAAGTGTACAGTTGCCCCGCCGTTTCAAGTAGCCCTTTTTGAATGTTGAAAGTTCGCCCCCTTTAAAGCACTCTCGCCGTTTGAAGCCGCTCCCAGCAAAAAAAGTATCATGTCGCCGTGCAAACGTTCTTATTTGGGGCAGCAGGCACCCCAGTCATGATTGGAGGTAGGCCACATTATGATATATGGTTGATTGTGTACATACATATATATATATATATATATATATATGTATATATATATATGTGTATATATATATGTATATATATATATACATATGATATATGTAACCAGTGCTTGCTTCATGTCCCACGGCTACCCCAGGGTTAATAGCTGATCACCCCTAGTCACAAAGTCGCATAAGCCCATATATGGGAAAACTGGAGAGAGAAGGAGGTGTGACGTCACTTCATGGCAACCCACGCCCCAGCCATCCATTTAGCCAGGATCTAAGCGTCTAAGGGGCTGACTTGCTGAGGCCCCTCGGCCTCTTGGGGATCCATTGGCTCGACTGTCCACTTGGATGTCTCTTTGGTAGTCCAATAAAACAGGGCAAAGGGAACGCAGGGCCCCACTTTGCGCGCATATTCGACAAACCCACGCAAAACATATCACTTTGCCGGTGCCACAAATCAATCTCTCTCTCGCGATCTCGCCCGAGCGATAAAGCCGGAGCCTGTGTTGATGACCAAAGCTAAAATGATGACCCCCATGGCACTGGGTATCCTCACGCTCGAAAGAAACGCAACCCCCGAAGCGCGAAACGACGCGCAAAGATGAGAGTTGATGGCCCCCTGGCACTCAGGAACCCTGGTTTTACGCTTTCCGCTGGACCAACTGGGAATTGGAGATCAACAAACACAGCCTCCTCCACACAAACAGAAGTAAGAGAAAGTAGCGTATCTATACATATGATCTACAGCACAGTGGGGCAACCCTTCCACCCACATCAAAGGCGATGTCACACATTCGTGTTCACCTTGAGGAGCTCAACATCCGAAGAGGTGCACCCAAATAGGTCTTGGAGGTCGCAAAATGCCGGGTTTGAATATGGGGCTGGAAATATGAGAAAAGCATGTCCATCTGAACAGTCACCATGTGGAGAACTGTTCGACTAGTCGGGGTCCAAATGTTCATCGTCCACGAGTGGGCAGGGGCAGGGTCCAGGTTCTGTTTGGCAAAAAATGGAACCCATAGGATTGGCACCCGAAACAGCCTATAAGGACTCAAACGACTCGGGGGAGTGGCAAGGAGGGAAAGGGGAATTCAACCAAACTTACGGGGGCCCTCCATTTCCCAAAAGAAGAAATCAACACCGGAGAAACAGTTTTTCTCTTTCAGGGCGAACTGCCATTCGCGGACTGGAAATCAGGAATCTGCAAGCAAAGGACCTTCATGGGCTCGTGACCAAGGCAGAAGGTTGGCACCTTCCACGAATAATCGACTTCGTGGATTGAAGCCCCGTTTGCGGAGGCTGGCGGGTAGAACGGGTTCAAACCGGTCGCGAAAAGTTCAGCAAGGGGAACCTGTCGCGAAACTGGGTCTCGGGGGCCTTGCAAATTCCCTTTGGAAGCCAAAGGACCATGCGTATTCAAAGCAGGGGGACTGAGGATGGTGTGGTTTCCTTTCGGGTTCCTTAAGGACCCGCGGAGGGAGGGGGGGGTTTGGGTGCCCGCCCAGATCCCCGACCAAATCCGAAACCTCGAACCATTCAATGTCCCGAGACCCCGTCCAGCCAGCAAAGAGCCCGCTGCCGCATTCGCACTCGCAAGCGGGGTTCAGGCCTCGGTCCGGTGCGTCCAAAAAAATCGGGCGAACAAATTCCAGCCCCTGATCCCCAGCACTTGACGCATCTAGCAAGCGCTTGGCAACCAACCCTGAGTCTGGAGTCGAGGTAAAGGCTTCCCTTCAGTGAGCCACGCTTGGCTTGCTACTCGGCTTGGGCAAAAAGGCACCATCCCCCCAAAAAGACTATAATAACGCGTGGCTTGCCTTTCCCTGCAAGAACCCCTTTTTGAAAACGGCAGAGTTTAGTCCACCACTTCTCCTTCAATATCTCGTTTCAACTCTTTGGCTGGGGTCGAATCGATCCGTGAACCGTTTTATCCACGGGAAACCAGTCAGCCCAGGTAGGCGGACAACTACAGAGAAATCCATCCCCGGAGCTTCATGGAGCGCGGAATCGGGGGCGCACGCCAACCCAAGGGCAGCAAGGAAGCACTCTAAAACTTGGCAACCCTTTTGTGGACATCATGTGGGTGGGGATCTAGGTCTACCAACCATTTGGGAGTTGCCCATTGTTTGTGTTTTTTGGGCAATAGCCATTTCCCGTGGTCCTGTGGTTGTTCGTAGGGCTGGTATACTTGCAATATGATGGATCCACTCAGGTCTTAGGCTCCGGCAGCCGTCATCTTGCCAGCAGACCGACGACTTGGGGCACGCCCCATCTCGGAGCAGGCGGGCTCGCCGAAAACGGGAAGCTCGCTGAGCCCTGTGAAAGGCTTTGGGGACCCTTCGACCCCCAAGCTGTGAAAGTGTCTGTAATTCGGGTGCTTCCCACAATTTGGAAATCAAAAAACCCCACCCCAGAAACGACCTTCATTCAGTGAGAGAAATAAGTACCCGAATGACTTGCCCAAACCGTTTCGTTTTCGAAACAGAAAAACATCATGAGGGAGCTCGCCCCTCTGGCTTCCAAAACGCGCCCTTTGCCATCCAGCGATTGAAAGATGGACTTTGCGCCCGGCCCACAGGTCGCACTTCCCACGGGTTGTCCTCGCGCCCCGCTGGCAAATGCAGTCATCCAAGGTAAGCGAGATTTGCTCACATGCGCGAACGAGAAGCAACATTGGGGTTTATGAGCCCAGTGCTGCCCTGAGAGGCTAGAATTGAAAAGCGTGAGTTCGACAAGTTCGGGGAACAAATCGTGTGAAATCACGCCAAATCACGGTTGTAGATGGATGTGCCTCAAAATCAGCATGCATTGGGCCTAGATGCAAATATCAACAATGGCATACAGTCAGTTCAACAATCACCTCAAATCACGCTAAATGACGCTCAGCCACGCCGCCACAGTGCTGGCTTCCGACAAGACGGAACCCGACAAGACAAAGGTTGTACTACAGTGTATATATGTATATTATATATAAATGTATGTATGTATGTATGTATGTATGTATGTATGTATGTATGTATGTATATGTATGTATGTATGTATGTATGTATGTATGTATGTATGTATGTATGTATGTATGTATATATACACCTACGAACGAATGTTGCTCTGAGAGGCCCCAAATGAATGCTAGTAAATATAACCAACATGGAGTCTCTGGGATAGGTGCCCCATTAACAAGCTGCGCTTGGGGGGAAGTGTTAGTTATTTAAACCCGCCCTTAAAAAGCACCTGGCAAACAAAGAGCAACTTGCTTTTGCATCACCTTTTCTGATCTCATTTGCGAGACTTGCCCCAGATCTTTTTTGCGCTCAAGGGAGCAGAAGCCCGATCTGGCACCTCCGGAAGCCGCGTATTTTCCGCGTCCGGGGCTTCCGCTCTTCACGGTAATGACCCCGGATTCGAGAAACCAATCCTGTTAATGGGGGGGGGTGGTCCCTCCAAAAGGTGATGAACCCGGACACCCCCGAATCAAAGTCAACCAGGTCTGCTGAAAACCTGGGGGTTCCATTCGTTGCGGGTAAATGACTTAATCCATGTGAGCAGTGAAAAAAACCCCTGTTACCCGTAAAGGAAATTACTTCAGCTTCCGCAATCGCTTGCGGAAAGCTTCCGCCAACCGAAAGGTCGCTTACGTTTGCTATTTTTCGAAGATGGAGCTTACGCATAGCTTACGACAAGTTGCTCGTGCCTGATCCTCGATGAGCAAGAGGCGCTAGCATGACAAAGCAACAGCTTGCAGATGGAAAGGCTGCTGCGCAGGCCCAGCAAGACAATGGAGGGCCAAAAGCTGAAAACAAACTTTCGGGGCACGAAAAGTTGTTTTCTGCAGAAAGCGCGCGGAACCTCTGCGAGCAAGAGGCGCCGGCAGGACAGAGCAACAACTTGCCTGGAAAGGCGCAAAGGCTTTGCTGCACAGGCTCAGCAGTGACATAGAGGGGGAAAACTTTTGGGGGCCCGAAAAGTTGTTTTCTAAGTTGTTGTTCCAGCCCGCGAGCTTTTTTTGGCTTCGGGGCCCTGAAAAGTGCCTGCAGGTGGCAAAAGGTGCCTCGCAACAAAAAAAACTTTTCTGGGCTCGAAAAGTTGTTTGTGCTTTCCAAGCCCAAGGCCCAAAGGTGAAAAGGCAAATCCGCAGCAAAACAAGCGGGGCTCAACATGTTGTTTTCCAAGCCCGCGCAACGAACAAGGTGAGGTGCCAAAACAAAACTTTCGGGTCTCGAAAAGTTGTTTTCCAAACGCGAGCTTTTTTGTTCAAGCTGGCCAACGCGCTGTGCGTGGAACATTGCAAAAGGTTTGCACAAGTAACCCAACGGTCAAACAGCAGTTGTCTGAGCCAGAAAAAGTTGTTCACTGAAAGAATCCCTTTCCTTGTTGCTCGAAAGAACCATTCCAGCAATCTGATCCCATTTTCACGCCTAAAAGCATTACGCGGACCAAAAGCAACTTCTACCAAACAGTCTGAACGAAAAACGGATCTGACAAACAGAGCTTACGCAAAGCTTACGACGAGTGACTCATGCATGCAGCTTACGCAGGACCTTCCGATCGCTTACGAATCACGCAAAAACGCTTACGACTGCAAGAGTAATTTCCAGTTTCATCTAAATTGATCTACGGAGGCTTTTTTCGCCGCTCATGTGGGAATTGTGCAATATCTGTCACACTGTAAAGTAAGCTCCACGCACAAACGGTGATCTTTGAGACCACCTGAAATGCAAATGGGTGTCGTTCTTCGAGTCTCGGTACCCTTTTGGGGGTGGTTCTGAAGGGAACTAAAAGGATAACCAAAAAAACATGTTGCGGCTGGGGGGCGGGGCGGGGTCCCTATTTCAAGACACACCCAAATTTCGTTCTAACTATTCCAAGTCTGAGGACCACCACAAAGGAGGGGTTTGAGCCTTTGGCCCCAAGATCTAGTCTTGGGATCCAAAAGTTCTACACGTTTTTCGTGCCCGTTGAGGGTTGTTTGCAAGGGAAACCGGAATACCACCAATTTGGGGGGCGTCCCTTTTTGAGGCAGGGGAAAAACAACAACCTCGCACAGTTTAAAAGCTTCGATGCCCGAATCCGACTTCGGCGTCTCCTGCGCACGATTGGAGATCACCGCAATCAGGGGAATAAAGGCCAGCGCGGAAGCGATGCAAGAGGCATCCAGCCGCACCTCACATCAAATCCCATCGCAATCCATGTGGGGCGCACCTCTAGGGATGAAAAGGGGGTGTGCCCTTGGATTATTTGGGCACCCGAATAGAAGCGCAAGTAAGGCAACAAGCAAGCCGAGTCTCCAATTTACCGAAGCTGTCAGTTTCCTTTCGAGACCATCGGAGCCCGAAATCCGAAAGCGCGCCTTCTGGACATGGTAGCGGGCCTCGATCCATTCGATCCGCCGATCCGTGAGGCAGGATCGAGAGCTGGGGGGCCCCCTTGCAAAAAATGAGACCATCATGATGCCTGAGAACTGCTACCCAAACCAAGTGCTGGTGTTCATTCAAATCCCAAACAAAAACCGCCCACAGAAAGCACCGGGGCATGACACCAAAGGCCGGCATTGCATCAGGAACCTCTGTCACAGGGCTTTGGCTTCTGGCGAAAAAAGGCCACGACTGGAAGATTAGGACTCCCAAAACCGGCTGAAGAAGCCAATCGCCATTTTTCCTTTTGGTTTTCCTTTGAACCACCCTAAGGATACTCTCAAGAAACAAACACACACAGGCACACACGCACACGCAGACACAGACTCAGACACAGACACAGACACAGACACAGACACGGACACATGCACAAGCACAGAGAGACACAGAAAGACACGGAGAGACACAGAGAGACACAGAGAGACACAGAGAGACACAGAAAGACACAGAGAGAAACAGAGAGACACAGAGAGAGACACAGAGAGAGACAGAGAGACACAGCGAGACACAACACACACACACACAGAACCACACACACAAAGACACACACACAAAGACACGGAGACACACACACAGAAACACACACACAAAGACACACAGAGACACACAGAGACACAAAGAGACACAAAGACACACACAAAGACACGGAGACACACACACATACAGAAACACACACACACACACCACACAAAGACACAGAGACAGACAGAGACACACAGAGACACAAAGAGACACGCAGAGGCACACAACACACACAGCGACACACACACACAAAGACACTCACACACACACACACACACACACACACACACAAAGACACACACAAAGAAACACACAAAGAGACACACAAACAGAGACACACACAAAGACACACACACACACACACACAAAGACACGGAGACAAACACGCACACACACACACACACAGAGACACACACACACAGAGACACACACAAAGACACACACACAGACACATATAGAGACACACAGAGACACACACAGAGACAAACACCCACACACACACGTGGAGTTGATCAATATATACTCCGTTCGACCCCAAAATGTCCATGGGTACCTTTTCCAATTTGGTGAAATATCATTTGTGTTTGTGGTTTTTGCGGTCATTCCATGTATTGCGCACCTTTTGATCAATTTGACGTCCCGCCTTCTCACCCTTCAGAATTCGCTCCGTGAGCAAAGAGTTGAAGGCCGAAGTGACGGCGGAGCCTGGCTGCAAAAAAAACTCTGCGGCCTGGCCGCCTTGGGATGACATCTCGTGCGACCGGACAGGGGTCCAAACGCAGTTGGGTATGAAGAACTACCCAAACCAAGGCCAAGGAATGGCGCTTTCGCTTTTCGGGGCGTTGTTTCGCTTCCTAGGGCTCCTTTTAGCCCATTCGACATTGCTCCGGTGAAGTCACCCCTAGCTTCTGTCAGGGAAATTTGATCTTCGAGGGGCTCGGAGTAACTCTGTCGTCCCCAAACAAAACTCGGCAACCCTGGCAACCAAAAAGGGTGATCTGCGAACCCAAAGGGTTAAATAGCTTCGGAAACAAAACGAAGATTGCTCAAGCAATGGTTTGAGCCTTGGTTCAACAATGGGCTAGAGGCTTCCAATTCTGTTTCCACCCTGCTACACCTCTGCTTTCCGGCAAACCATTGGAGCCGAAAGCCGGCCTAAAACCAGCAGCATCGCGACCTGGGCAACAGGCAAACAAACCAACTGGGATCCTTTTTTGTGTGTTTCGAACACAAAAAAAAACATTGGGGCCAACTGGGTAGGGGTGTTGTGTAGGTGTCCCTCTCACCATCCAAAAAGGGCCCCCCCCAATTTGAGACAGACCCGATTGGGGGAGGAGCTTACTTGGTGACTTCATTTACGACCTTATTTATGTCATCGGTGTATATAAGTGAATTTGAAGCAGGAGTCGTGTGTTTGTATAGGATCCCTATTTCTAATCCGGGGCAGCATTAACTTTGAAAAGGCAAGTTTGCGCTGGACACAAAACTGGAGCCCCCCAAAGCAGGGTTGAGCCAGCCCCTTGAACCAAGGCTTAAACTATTTGGGTTCCCCCGAAAAATAACTGTGCAGGGGGGGGGGTTGATGTCAAGTTTTCTTGCTGGCTCTCAGCAGGGAATGAGGGAATGCCCCCTACAAACCATCCAACCTATGGTTTCCTTTCTCGGGAATCCCCAAAACTGATTCACTTTCACCCGGACTCGGAAGGTCATTCCCGACCAGAAAGTTAAAGGCATCACAAAATTGGGGACGACGGCTGAGTGCCCGGGCCCTCAGAGTCGAGATGCTCTCCACCCATTCCGGGCTGCTACCTGGGCTGAAGGCCTGGCGGAACAAACGAGAAAAAATAAGAAAAAGTCCCGCGAGATACGGAGCAACGAGTTCCTGGCCGGGAAACGAACAAATGTGCCATGGAGGAGCATACAATTAGTTCTAGTTTTAAATGAATAAAGCCGGGTTTTGGAGTGCCAAGCCCCATGCAGCAGAAACGAGTTACTGACCGGGAGAAAAAAAATGCGATGGAGAAGGAACACATACAAATATCTTTCTACAAATGAATAAAACAGGGGGTTGGAGTGCCAAGCCCCATGCAGAAGGGGCAAATCTTAAAATGCCACCAATTTCCAACAACCGACCCAATAGGTATTCGAAGTGCAAAGGGAAACTCGGTGCCGTGCCAAGCCCCATGTTTGCAGAAGGGGCAAATCTCAGAATGACCTGAGCTTCACCAATCGAAAGGGAGGCCTCCCTATGAAAAGACCTTCATCCTGCGTCACAAACCTTTGTAACAAGTCAGAAAGATCGGCTCGATTTGGCTCACCCTTCCGGGGCTTCTTGGGCAACCAAACAAGGTGGGTCAACCTGTATCAGCGTGCTACTCAAACTGCGTAAACCGCCACAGCCCAAGTTTCGATAGCATACCCAAAGCCTGGCCCAAGTCTGGAGGCCTCAGAAGCCTTCAAAAACAAAATGCGGACCCCGAAAAACCTACGCAGTCAGCTCAGCCCAAATCCGGACGCCTGCAGGTAGCCAAAAATGATGCTCGCGAAAGTCAGGATTGCAATGGCTACGTACCTCGGTCCAAATGCGCCTGGGAAAGCCATCTGAAATGCTGTGCTGTTCCGTCCCCCATGTCTGCTTTTTGAGGGTGCGCTATTTGGGGCTGGCGTAAGCGGGAACCAAAAGGTTTCCTGGAGACCAACCCAACTGGAGCATCTGGCTATTTTGAGCGAGCCTCATAGGCTTTAGCCCCATCTTTAGCCAAGGGAAGGAGACATTCTCGTTCGGACTCCGAAATGTGGGACTGGCATGAATTTCAGTCTCGCTTCCCGAGTGGATTTGCCCCAAAATCCCAGACTTGTTTACCTAAAGTGATCTTTCTGAAATGTTGTCTCAAAGCAGGGGACCCTGCAAATTGGTGGAATTCCAAAACGGGTACCCTCAAAAACTCACACACACACACACACAGACCCATATGAAGTCCGGAAACCCTTTGGGGGAAGTGAGCCGTGATCCTTTCAAGCAACTTGTTTGAAGGCTTTGGGTCACAAAGATCACACCGATGGATCGGTTTCTCCCATACGCCCATCGCGCGATCAGCTCCGACCAGCTGAGTTGACTGGCCAGAAAAAGGTTCAAGCTTTTTGGGCCTTGACTGGAACGATGAAGAAATCTGCAAACAAAAAGTGTTTACAGCTTGCCGACACAGAGTCAGCTTAAAGGGAACCCCCTCCGGGAAGAAAGGGGAAGCGCGTGCAATAGCAACTGGGATTTTGACGCGAAAGGTCGACAAAGGAGGCCCCAGGGCTTGAAATAAACGCTCAACAGCCAAAGCTGCCCGTATAGAGCCCAGTGGCGATATGGTCAGCAGCCATAGAGTTTGCCCCAAGCCTCCCTGTTCGGAGCCGCACGCTCGCGTCAAAACTTTCGAACCGAGGTCAACAGTCCTGGGGGCCGCGCTCTAGCCACATGTAGTATTTGTTCAGAACCTCAGGTTGGGCGCAACGTACCCGAACTCTGCTTAGCACAGACCCCTGGAAACCTTCCAGTTTCCGAACCTGAAGTGTTGGTTTCATATCAACGTGATCCCCAAAAAAGGACTCCGTTTAGCTTGTCCAAACAGCTCGAGAATGTTTGGCTGACATGCTCACCACTCTTTGCTGGGCTGAAAATGAGTCGTTTGAGTGCTCCCCACTCGCTACAAGCAAGTTTGCACAAAAACAGTCCCTAGACACATGCAGCCAAGGGCTGCCTCGCCGATTTCAAAGCCAAAAGTGGCCATCCTTCGATTGTGGCTATCGTGACAGACTTGGGACTCCGAGCCCATCTAGCGCCAATGGCCGCCACCGGTGTGTAAAGCTTGCCGATGATCAGGGCCAAAGCTGCGTTCATGCCTCCGGAACGCAGCGTGCAGAGAGGAAAGGTGAGCAAAAACACTCTGAGTGGGAAACCAGAAGGACAATTTCCATTTTGGGGGTCCCCCTATTTTGACAGATTCACAGTTCGAACCACTAGATTTGTTTCTTGAGGGGAAATGGTTGGGGGTTTGGTGTTGGGGGTTGTCAGGATTGGCTTTGATGATCCCAGGGGATACCGTTACAGGAAGACTGAGCAAACGGGGCACAGAGCTTCAAGGGCAGTCAAAAGAAATCAACCATGTTTCTGCTGAAAAAATGGACGATGATTCAGATTGCCCTGGCGAGTGGCGAAAAAATGGCTGTGTATCCATACCCGTGGATCCCAGTGGTTCGTGGTTGGGCGACTCAAGCTGTCCAAACCATGGTGCAAACCTTTGGGTTTGCTTTCAAGCGTTTCCGAAAACGGGGGTGGTTTAAACCAACGACCAGGGATGAGTTTGTGACCATCGGTGCGTGACTCACGGGTTGCTCCGAATCGGGCCGAATCCACCGGGGTCGAAAAGTGATCCCCCGAAAGAGATTATTTGGACGCCTTTGATCAATTACCCCGAGGTTTGGTGCTCAGGCTCGGAGCAACCTGCAATTAGTTCCCAAAAATGTCCGACATGGAAATAGGCACACCGGACTTTGTGGTACCACAAGGCCAGTGGGGTTGAACCATCAGCTGTTCTCTAAGTGCTTTGGATTGACTTGGTGGTTAAGAAGGGGTGTCAAAATGTACCCTCTGCAAGAAGCAGAAGTTCAAATCCCCAAACCACCCATCCAAACCACCAACTAAGTAAGGGTTGCCAACACAGAACCGCAAATAAATCGACCAAAACGCCGGCATCTCCTGGAAAACGGAGAGCTGGCCGGGAGCGGCTGGCCTTGTGAGTAGGCCATATTCATGAGAGTGGCAGTCAACGCCTCAGCGCCAACACTTCGATTCATGTTGGGTTGACCTGTCCTGGATGAGCTGGCGAAAAAGAACTGCACATAGGCGTTGCCATTGCCGAAGGTGCTCAGATTTGTATCTCTGTGTTCAAACAGTTGAAGCAACTAGTGTGGGAAAACTAAGTAAGACTGCGCTCCGCGAGTACAGTCGAATCACCACGGATAAGTAGAGCCAACCCTGGTCAGGACTGATTGACTTCACATGAGGTCGGGGCGGATATTCCGCAAACTCTGCAGTTCCAAAATCGGAAACAAGCGATCCCCCAAGTAAAGGACCCTCATCATGGTGAGGTCTGGTTTTTCGGTGGAACCGTTCGTTTTAGCCATAGGCAGAACCATGTCCTGTGTACTTCCCCTGTTTTCTATGCTCCCTCTTCGAGCATCTCCCCACCAAAGGACAAAACTCACTCAATATGAGCTAAAGTGATGTTTAAAACCAGAGGACCTGCATGGTGAGGCTCGATCAACCCGAATCGGTTCGCCATAAAACTGGCAAAGTATGTATTGCGTATGGTGTTCCCAACCGACATGGCAATTTGATGAAGAAACATGGGCCAGGCTTCGGCCTTTGTCGTTTGAAGGCTCGGAGCAAGCCAGGGTAGCTGGATCCACTGGAAAGAAAAACATCCGTTGAGGGGGGTCCACACAAAAAATCCATTTCAAATCAACCAACTAACATTGCTCCACGTGTTCCCGCGGATGCCGAGCAGGGGGGAACAGCTCGACGAAGTTGCACGAGGAAGGCAGCTCAGCTGAGCCATCGATACTCTTTGCGGGGACTACGGACCTACCGCTGCCTCATGCCGCCTAAAGGGGATACCACACAGGCCCCTAATTTTGACAAGGCGAGTACCCAACGACATACCCTTTACTAGCATGTGAATACTGACCGTTGCTCAACCTCAGTTGAAGGTCTCTGGAAATCTCAGGCGATCCCCTTTGGGCTTCCTGGCGGTTGGGTGAGGGTGCTGAATGTCCCTTACAGAGGATCCTACATGTTGACCGTTGCTCGCATGACCCAGACCAATTTGCATCTCTCGACCATCGGAATTGGCCTGGCTAAATGGGTTGACTTCTAGCCGATGAGCCGAGCCAGGGCTGCTGTTCTTACCGAAGCCGAAGCTACCTCGAGGCCGCAGCATATAGGAAGCCCGGAGGAGAACATTTCAGGATCTTCTTGGGGCTCCATGCGGTCCTCGAGAACGGTCTTTGGGAACGCGAACCGAGGCGAACGGTCGCTGCAATGCGCTTTGAAAGGGGTTTACCGGGTCCAAGCTCTTCAATTAAAAATACGAAACGTCAAGAATGATATAAAATTGCCAACCAGTGTTCAATTAAAAAAACGAAACGTCAAGAATGATATAAAATTGCCAACCAGTGTTCAATTAAAAATACGAAACGTCAAGAATGATATAAAATTGCCAACCAGTGTTCAATTAAAAATACGAAACGTCAAGAATCATATAAAATTGCCAACCAGTGTTCAATTAAAAATACGAAACGTCAAGAATCATATAAAATTGCCAACCAGTGTTCAGTTAAAAATACGAAACGTCAAGAATGATATAAAATTGCCAACCAGTGTTCAATTAAAAATACGAAACGTCAAGAATGATATAAAATTGCCAACCAGTGTTCAATTAAAAATACGAAACGTCAAGAATGATATTGCCAACCAGTGTTCAATTAAAAACGAAACGTCAAGAATGATATAAAATTGCCAACCAGTGTTCAATTAAAAATACGAAACGTCAAGAATGATATAAAATTGCCAACCAGTGTTCAATTAAAAATACGAAACGTCAAGAATGATATAAAATTGCCAACCAGTGTTCAATTAAAAATACGAAACGTCAAGAATCATATAAAATTGCCAACCAGTGTTCAATTAAAAATACGAAACGTCAAGAATGATATAAAATTGCCAACCAGTGTTCAATTAAAAATACGAAACGTCAAGAATGATATAAAATTGCCAACCAGTGTTCAATTAAAAATACGAAACGTCAAGAATGATATAAAATTGCCAACCAGTGTTCAATTAAAAATACGAAACGTCAAGAATCATATAAAATTGCCAACCAGTGTTCAATTAAAAATACGAAACGTCAAGAATGATATAAAATTGCCAACCAGTGTTCAGTTAAAAATACGAAACGTCAAGAATGATATAAAATTGCCAACCAGTGTTCAATTAAAAATACGAAACGTCAAGAATGAAATAAAATTGCCAACCAGTGTTCAATTAAAAATACGAAACGTCAAGAATGATATAAAATTGCCAACCAGTGTTCAATTAAAAATACGAAACGTCAAGAATCATATAAAATTGCCAACCAGTGTTCAATTAAAAATACGAAACGTCAAGAATGATATAAAATTGCCAACCAGTGTTCAATTAAAAATACGAAACGTCAAGAATGATATAAAATTGCCAACCAGTGCTCAATTAAAAATACGAAACGTCAAGAATGATATAAAATTGCCAACCAGTGCTCAATTAAAATTACGAAACGTCAATAATGATATAAAATTGCCGCAGGATTGATTTACCTTCGCACTAAACTCGATCCGGAGTTTTGTTTCCCGAAACTCCACCAAGAACTTTTCATTCACCGCTGAGATGGTCTTCCCAAAAGTGTAAAAGTCGGAACTCAGAGAGTTAAAAAAGGTTACAAGGTTCCTTCAGTCAGACCAAGGCGCGACAGAAAAGAGCCTTGATTCATGTTCGCGATTGGGTCAGAAGCAAAAGCGCAATGTGTGAGTTTGGCCGAGAAATGCTCCCAACATTGGGTTTACATCTGAAGGTCAAGGACTATAGAATCCTTTTCAACGAAAATCGCCAGGGAAGAATTGGCTGCCATGGTCAGTTTGTAAGCCTTCTACAAGCCTTGTAAGAGAGTGTCTGTTTTTAGGAAAAGCCTTTTTAGTTGGTTTCACAGGGAAAGCACCAAAGGGCAAACCTCCATATTGTGGTTTATAGTTTGTATTTCTTTATTTTTGGACACCCCGCATGTTGCTGCCTATCGTTCCCAAGGTGACACACTCCTCCTGAAAAAGTTGAAACGCCTTCCTGAGTCACCTGGCAAGGGCTGTTCTCTGCCACTTCCTGAAGCTTTTTGATCGACACAAAACCTAGTCCGGTCGAGATCGAGCTCCATTTTTTGGGCGGTGGTCACAAAAAAACAACAACTACTTTTGCTTGAGCAAAACAGAAAAACCGAAAGGAAGCCCAGAAAGACTTTGGGGCAAACTTGATGGGTTCCCCGGAAACTGCTTCGCGTCCGGCTGAAAGATGGAAAGAAAACCTTCGCACTTCGTCCATGGGACGGTCATCAACCTGAACTTGAATTTGGACAACCATTGTGAGGAACCGAATAGATCTTACCTCGATCGATGGAGAGGGAGGGTCCCATGTACGGGATTCTTCATTCTGGAGCACACCCAACAAGCATCAACTGCTCCCTTGACCGAAAAATGACTAGCTAGTGCTTGGAAACCTGCTGTTTGCTCATTGGTGTGTGAAACCTTTTTTAATCTCCTGTCGAGAAAAAAGAAAAAATGGCGGTGGCAGAACGTCGTCGAACAGGAACCGACCGGCTGACCGACCTGAGGCCGCGGCAAAAGTCCACTACAACCCTCGACGTACCTGGCACAGGCGGCATCATCTCAAAAAAAACGCCCGCAGCCCGTCCTCTTACAGGTTTTTTTTTATGCAAAAGCCGCGGGAGCGGGAGCCAGATCAATTCGTCCAACAAAAACTCAAAAAAAAAAATGCGGAGCCTTCGCCTTTCCGAGCCCAAAGAGGGGGAGGCTGATCGATGCTGAGGATGACCCAAACTCAAACCTGGCTGAGGCCGCCAGCCAAGACCCTGAGTGGATGGCCGCAGGAAAAACGTCGGCTGGGCTGGCCGTTTTCTGATTCCCTGCAAAAAGTTTAACCTTTAGTGGGTGAAATGGAAACTACCACTATCCCCGAACAGCCTAACAAGCTAAGGGGACGGCTGGGGGCCACCAAGTTTTTGCAGTTGCTTTTTTTTTAGTCACCACAAGGTGTCACACAGGAGTCCAACCCCCTCAAATCAAATCAACAGGGGCACCTTTCTCGTGGCACCCAAGCTCATTTCACCCCCAAAGCTCGGCATATTTGATGAAGTCACTCTGCGATGCACAGTTTGGATGCGCCTTACTTAGCATTTCACCAAATTTGGATGACCCACCAGCGGTCACCAGCGAACTCCCAACTTCGGCGGCGGCACAGCGTCAGGCCCGAGGCAACCACCTGAGCTCCGGAGAATCCCTGCAGCTTAGGGCCGGGAAGGAAAACCCGTCATTGATCTTTGAAAAGAGAGCAAAGTGTGTGTTTCTCCACAACTACGGTGGAACCGTTCAGTTGTCAGCTGAATTGTCAAGAGGTGATGTATTAAGCCACCTTTTATGTTAAAACACCTTTTAAGAGGGGGGATGACGCCCCCTACGAGGAAAGAACACGTTGAATTGCGGCTTAATCAGTAGATTCAGGTTGTTTACCGTGGAGATCTCCGTTGCTTACTTCGCGGCAAGAAGCATGAAGATTGGAGACCTAGCTCCATCGCTCAGACGCCCCAATCCCATGCAAAGGGTCCCTAGTCAACAAGTACCTAGGCGGTTCCTACTTGCTGACGGGGACTGACCCGCTGAGTTGACTGGCCAAAGGTTAAACTGAGCCTAAAGTTTGCTAACTCAACAGGTCAGTATCTGGTTTGACGGGAGGTGTGGAGAGTCCATGGGTTTCAGGTGGTCGTTTTGCCCTTGAGGCAGGGTGCCCTACATATTGCACGTGAGGGTGGCAACTTTTGGCAATCGAGCGACCCTCGCCAAAGGGTGAATAATTGGTTACTACAACTATTCTCATGCCATGACCATTATAGAAAGGTAAGCTTGAGAATGGTCACGAGCGTGCACACAAAGCCACATGGGTCCAGAGAAATTGTCGATCTCCGACCAACTTGAAGTTTCCCCAAAAAGGAGATGGACAAATTAGGTCGAGCCCCCGCCTTTTGCAGGAAACTTCCATGTGTCGCTCCTTCTCGTCCCTCCCAAATGAACCACAGTCACCACTTCAGCCCAAGGAACGATTCAAAGCTTCAGCTTCCCTGCCAGAGTCCGAACAACTCCTCAAAAAGGAACATAGAACCCAAGAAAGGTCGGGACCCCCTTCAGACTGGCACCCAACTCGCTTCCGTTTCGTCAAAAGCGTCAACCTAACTGTTTGGTTTGCCCAATCGTGTCAGAAAGTCTAAACTCCCGAACTCTGAAAATAAGGCCAGCTGATTCCAGAAAAAATGACAGCCTGGACCCCTGCACATGCAACCAACCTTCACATGCGAGGAGGAGCCTCCTTTCAGGGTACCCACCTTACCAAGCGCCTTACCAAGCGCCTTACCAAGCGCCTTACCAAGTGTGCCCGGTCAAAAAAAAACTTTGAACAATCCCAAGAGCTCGTCCGAATTTGTTGTCCCCAACCAGAGACCAACAACGGCGCAATCAGATGCTTTATGGATGTGTCGAAAGCAGGACCCTTCGCTGAGAAAATCCAGCTTGGCCACAGGATCCCCTGCAAAGGGTGAACTTGGTGGTTGTATTTCCGAAGACGATGGAAAACAACAAAACAACAAAGTGACAAGGCAAGTCAAGTCTGGTCACGACAAGTCCCGTGGATTTTCGTGGTTTCCGTGTGGCTGCTGTGTCTACAGGGGCAAAAACGCGGATGCATTTGCTTCTCCGAGAGCTGGGCCACTCCAATCACGTAGACCACCAAGGTCATCGAGCTTGGGTTGATGACCGTGGAACTCAAGGCCTGGCTCGGTGTTCGCGGACGCAGGGACATCACCTGCACGCCATCTTAGACATAGGCAAGCCCGGCACAATGGGGAACACCAGGGAAACATGGGGAAATCTAGGGACATACAGGGAAAACATAGGGAAATCACCGGGAACAGATAGGGAAACATAGTGAACACTTAGGGAACACATATGGAATCATAGCGAACACCTGGGGACATACGGTGGATGCATGAAACAAGTTGAAACCGGCTGACATACTTCTACCCATTGGTTTTGTGGCTTGGTGTGGTTGATTTACTCGCAATAGGGCCGGTACTTGGCCAGACGGATCTGCAAGAAGGTGAGTTAAGCCTGGCAATGAAACCCGTATGTTTGCCGTATGTGTTCCCTGTGTCCACTGTGCTTCTTGATATGTTTCCTACTCTAGGTGTTCCCTTTGTCTATAGGTTTTCCCGATGTTTCCCTAGGGTTCCCCATGTTGCCCTAGGTATTCCCTATGTCTCTCCATGTTTCCCCTAGGTTCCAGGACGGAAAAATCACTGAACCTCTTACTGCAAGCTTCGGCCAACATCCCGGCCATGGGTGCCTTCCATTTGGTTTCCCAAGCTCAAAAACAGTACCCCCCCTCAAACAATGACTCAAAAGCGCAACCGTTTAGTGTCCCTTGTCCTTTGCGGAGCCCTTCCGTCGCTTTTGTTTTTGTAACCTTTTGGCTGCCTGTAGAGGAAACCAGCCATTTTGAGGGCCTCAAAGAAGGACCCCCCCACCCGATTCCGCGAAGGATAGGGGTCCCCTGAAACCAGTGGCAACCGATTCCCAAATATTCCTCAGGGTGGCTCGGCCGAATCGATCAGCAAGGGACGGTTTTTGGTTTTTCTGCCCAAACATGGTTTGGTGATTGTTGTAAATGCTGTCTCTTGTGACGCCTGAACCGAACAACTCGCTACCCCGGCCAACTGGTTATTGTTGCTGATTGGCAGCAAAGAACTCCTGTTGATGCACAATCTACCAAGAGGGCTTCGTACCGAACTAATTTGCTTGGTCTCATTTGCCCGCCCTGACAGTGAGCCGGCACAGAAGTCAACCAACACGCTCACGCACATGCCAAAATATGTTCATTCACACGCTCATGGGAATCCACGTTCCAGTGACCCCTACTTCCGCCAGCACTGGACGGAGCAGACCTGGAAGACAAAGCGACAGGCCCCCCCCACAAAAGTTTTGCCAACACATCAAAAACTAGTAAGGCGATACAGAATCGGACCCGCCTGCGCAATAAGTGGGGCTGCCCTGGTGCTAAAAGTTGTTTAGTGGGATATGTACTATGGGTGTCGTTCTTTAGGCAACCTCAAAATGGCTTTGGCGTTCCTTTTTGGCTTCCCTCTACCAAACAAAGAGAAGGGTTCCAACAACTCCCGAAAAGGACGAGCCACCCATATGGGCCTCTGAATTCTACTAATTGACGCGGGTTCCACCTTAACTTGCTGGTTCTCCGGAAGGAATGACCAGGTGGGGAATGAACCTAGGGATCATAGGACACCACAAGGGATGGGTCTACAGGGGCCATATTTCTCATTTCCAGTCGGCGCAAGCGCAAGTTACGGTATTTTGTCCAACTCCAAACTCGCCCAAAGGCTACGTGTCGAGGCCCCGAACGCCTTGGCCAGCGTCAGGTTCCGGATCGCATCCGACAACTCGGGCGCGGCCACCGCAAACGGCGGTCTTACGACTCGAAACCTGTGCATGTCCATGGGGGAAGAAGGGGCGCCCTCTCTTGGTCCATGGGAAAGAACGCCCTTTACTTTGAAGACCTCCTCTTGAGGACTTAGGGATTGAATCCAGCTCTGGATGACCTGGGTTCGAACAGATTCCAACTAAAAAGGATGGGACAAAGACATGACAACGTCCAACAATGGAAAATCCATCGGAGGTACCGGGACGGGGTTGTGGGATCAAGGGGTTTCTCCCCACTTCTGCGATACAAGAAAATATCCCCCTTTACATCGGGGGTTCGTCTTTGCGAAGCCCATTTTGTTGCATCAAAGTGGATTCCATTTCCCACCACCCGTTGGGTCCGGCTCCATGAAGTTCATTCATGGAGGAATCAGTGAAGCAGCAAATAACCTTCAAAACCAAAACGATACCCCACCAATGTCATCTGCTCTTGCGGAGCAGGGACCTAATCGCGAGCTAATTTATAGGGACCTGGTGTGCCGTGTTGTTTCTGAGGGCGCTGCAATGTAGATGAGAATCAGCACATACTTCCGGCATGCAGAGCTCCTGACGTGCTTGGATGTTCCGATACTTCTGCCGGCGGACGAGAGCTCCTACCCTCAAAACAACCAAGGTGGTTGTGCCTTACAGTGGCTTGATGTGGGGCTGTAATTATACTAGTTGTATTGTGCATATATATATATATATATATATATACATATATATATATATAATACACACCATGTTTTCATGGGGTTGGGGTGGAAGCCCTCACGGAAGCCTCCACTGCATTCAGATCCTCACAGGAGGGTGGCCGCACGAGTTTGTTCATGGCTTGGCATTAGATAAAACAAGTGATGTGGGCACCAGTACATCTGACCGGGGACATGAGCGACTGATGCAAACACGAACAAAGTGAGACGACGTCAAACGCAAGTTGTACTCATGTTGCCAACCTGAAATACGGCACACCCCAGAAATGAAGCATCATTGGGTTTGCGCACCTTTTTGTGCGAGGATACCGTTCGCCCAGACATACATGTTGCAAGGTTTCTGAGCAGAAGGATAAGTAAACAAAGCTGGACGTCAACCCTGAGAAACACCTTTGAGCGAAGCTGGGGCTTTCAACCTCCTTCGCATACTATGCCCAGGTGAACCACCAAAACTCCAAGGAAATGTTCAGACACCGTTCCTCCGTTGATATCGGCACCTTTGTGTTCTGGTTCAGGCCATCAGGAAAATGGGTTTTGAAAAACAAACTTGGCTCTGGGAACTTCCGCAGAAACTTCGGGGCAAAGTATCGATCTTCTTTCCACCTTTGGCAACCAACCGGTACTGGACAACATCCGGTTCGATCGGCACCACTTGGAGGTGCGGATGTTGAAGCCCTACGAATACGAGAGGTCAATCGCCTGACCGGTGCGAAGTTCGGTGATTTTGTCCATCGGGGCATGTTGCAACAGTCTAGGGACAACTTCCAAGCAGCCCAATCCGAATTTCTCTCCGGCCGAAAGCCCGGCCAGCTGTTTGAAAGGAAGGATTGAAAAGAATGCTTGACTTTTTGCTTACCACTGGTCCAACGCCAAAAAGTGACCAAAGCAGGAACTCGAAAAATGGGATCCTTTGGAACTGCAATGGAACACAACGCGTGTCCGATGTCTTCGTTCGTTCGAAGTGGCTCGTAGAACACGAGCAAGCCACTTGCTCAGCGCTGTTGTTGGGTTTTTTAAGCTCAAACTTGCGGAGAAAAGTACTGTGGATGGACACAATCCGTTCGCACCACTTGGAAACCATGGGAAAGCATTTTTCATTGGTATTTACAGGGGAATCATCATGTCAGGGTTTCTTTGGTGGTGCAGGATTTCGTCCATCCACGGTATCAAGTCTCCAACCGTGTCCTCGAAACACAACTTGCCTGGATGGCTGATGACCGAATGTATCTTTTGGAGAAACATAGACAAGTAGCAACATGTTCAAATGTCCATTCCATGGGTGGAGATGGTGACCCTCTGTAAGGAAACCAGCTGACCTGAGCATGGCGATATCTCTAGCCGGATTCCCACGATTCCCAGGACTGCTCAATTACTTCAGGAAATCCTCTTGGCACTCGCGCAAGGCATGTCCGCTTCCTGAGGCTTCCTTTAAAAAAGAAATGTGAGTTATCTACTCAAACATGAATCGCAGGGGGGGGGGGGCCAGCCTTCTAAAATGGGGCCCAACCACTTTAGCCAAGGCGCCAAGTGGAGAGAGTTCTTTTGATCTTCTCCGTTTTTGGTCGCTCTTGTTGTCGATCTTCCTCAGCACTGTGCTTTCGCTGGCGGGTTTGCGGTCTTTCGGGTTGCTCCCGTTCGACTTTGATAAACCCCTGCAAATTCCCATGACTTGTGGTTGGTCTACTTGCAACAAGGGCGTCCAGCGTATCAAAGAATTGAAGTGGCCAAACGATTTGAACATGACTGCCGATGCGATCCGCAGCCTGATTGTCTGATGGTTGCTTTCCGGTTCTCAGGTTGCTGTTGTCCCACTGATGCCGACTTGCTGGTGAATGACCTTCCGGGTGTTGGGAATGAACTGGAAGGGAATTCCCCTAAAGGACACCAATTGAGGAATTTGCTTTTTTTGTTTTCTCGGGGTCATTCCATTTCGCTGTCCCTGCCTATCGCACCAAGCCAAAGGGTGACTCAGAAAAAGACGAGGCACCCAGCTCTCGGGGAAGCAACCGTCTAAGCTCCCGCGCCCGAGCGACTGTGCTCGAATTCGTTGCCGAGTCCTGCGCGACCGGACTTCCATCGATGCGAACGGGTCCGGAGGATTTCTTCGGCGAAAAAACGCGGGCAAACCTTTTTTTTGGATCACTTGCGGGTGCCCATCGGGCAGGGAATGAGAAGTGGAACCGGGAATCACCTTCTGGTTCATTCCCAACACCCGGAAGGTCTTTCCCTACCGAGCAACAGCAAGATTCGGGCAGCCCTCAAAGCTCGCAAAGGAGCAGGAGGAGGAGGAGGAGGAGGGGTATGTTTTTGTGGGTCTGAATTTGTGGTTTAAAGGGAAACCGTAGAATGGGGTCCGGATTATTTCATGTGGAAAAAAAACTTTTGGCCTGGCATCTAGTGTATTTCCTCCTTGTATTCTACCAGTCTGTGTGCTCAACGAATACAACTGAATACAATCGAAAAGATAGGAGTGTCGCCTTTTTGGGCGGCACTTCTTTTTTTTGGGCTGTTTCAAAGGGGGGAAGCAAAAGGGAAACCACCTGCACGTAAAACAAGGAGATCCTTTCATTCTGACAAAGGGTGTTATGATTGCTGTCCTTTTTGTCCTCTTGGTTTCCCTTTAAACACCCACCTATCCAAGCCACTTATTTTTGTGGCTACCTGGGGAAAACCCCGAAGCTTCCCCTCCGATTGAGACCACACGCTACCTGGGCCAGTGCCGCCGCTGCCCTCTCCAGGACCTGCCAAAGCGATCCGGATGCCCCGCTCCCCTCGCGTATGTTGCGTTCCTTCGATCCAAGTTCCAAGGTTCCCCCACCCCCCCGATTCTTTGTCGTTGTATTTTTTCTGGGTGGTTCGTTGGTTCCCATCGAAAGACTTTCTCGAAAGGCTGGTGAACTTGAGCACAGCCCGTTTTGCAAAGAAGAAGGAAAACAGCCTGCATTAGGCTTTGGCCCAGCTGCCTGCGGATCTTCCCGTTGGCCCTCAACATGTGGCCCAAGAATCCCTGAAGAACGCCACAAACACCACAAGATTTGCAGGCTCCCCCGAAGAGCACAAGTGCAGCAAACCTCAAGGCATGTGTTCACATCAAGTTGCGGGCTCTAGCTTGGTCAATACTCACCCTATCTTTAAACAAATATACTTTGTTCGCGTCACTACTTGAGTATGTGAGATGATACCAAACGTTGACCCAGGAAGTATGAAAAACCTCGTGAAGTTTCAAATTCCACCTCCTTGAGAAAATGCAGGGACCATTTGAATAGCTGGAAAAAGAGCTCGTCTTCGTCCTTTGTGAGGTGGGTGAGCAAGTCTCTCAGTCATTTTCTTGACTCTGGAGCAGGCTCACACAAAAACAGTGGGGCCTGGCTTAGTCGGTAAGAAGGCACCCCTGCAAGCAACTGGGCCTGTCTAGGCCATCCGCAGGCAAGCCAACAAGGGTCCAAGCATGGGAGCGGAAAAAAAAGGCGCCTTTTCTGTGATGCCAACGCCGAAAACTGGGGCATTCTGATGCCCGGCGCGCCTTTACGTTGTGTCTACCCAGCTGGAAAACAATGGAAGACAGGACCAAGATGATCGCCAGCCTCGGCGAAGCGAGGCATTCGAGCGATCGATGCGATTCCTTGGGGCATCGAAAGGGAATGAAGTGGAGGGCGGAACTCAGCACGGTGAAGAAAGCAGAAGGGGTATCCGCTGGGACAAACCTCACCCCCCAACCCCCACCTCACAACCGTGATCTCCATGACACGTGAGGGACGGGGGCACGAAACGTGACAGGCTCCCCAATGGAAACCGCGCGAAGCTGCTGTCTAAATATCTGTGTTTGTTTCCCGAATCTGGCAAAAGAGCACGACTCAGCAAACTGCTGCTGCAGTTTGAGCCTCCCGAAGGGCGTGAAGAAATGGCACAAGCAGAGAGCAAGTCTGCTGAGCATTCATCCAACCAACTTGGTCTTCATGTCGAAGTTCAAACCTTGACAACCAGCATCAAGCTAGCAAGCCAGAAGCTCGCTAAAAAATGGCACCCGCGTGTGTAACTCCAAACGCTCGCCTCGAAACGGGCGCACCCCAACCAAAGCGAAAGGAATCCAAAGCAACATGCACCGAATATCCCCGCAAACATCCATTTGGGCCCGTCCATGGCAGAAAGCAGCTGGGCTGTCCTCAGATGCCTTGCTAAAGCTTATCTTTTAGTGGGTTAAATGGAAACTTCCACCAAAACCTAAGCCTAAAACCTAAAAAGCTAAGGGGACGGCTGTGAACCGTCAAGGTAGATTGCACCAGTCCCATCAGCCATGACTAGAGGATTTGTGCCCCTCCCCCATGGCTGGAGGCAGAAATGAGACATGGCCATGAATCAAAACCCAAATCGTACCCCCAGTGAACATCCGATTCAATCCAACCACTGAAATAGGTTCTAAAATGGGTGGTGCACCGAAAATCCCCAAAAATGGGATCCAAAAACGGTTTTGACAACCACAGCCACATCTACACGTCGATTCGGAACCATGAACCCGGAACCCGGTCTTTGCCAGGAGAGCAGTCCGAAACAGGCCACCGTGGTTTATGGCTGTGACCCCACCGAGATGGCGGACAGGATTCTACCGAAACCTGAGGTCCAAAGTCCAAAGCCTCAGTCAACGGCTCCAGATCTTTGGGAAATCTGCGGGGGTTTCGGCCTTTGGCGTCGCGGAGCCCCTTTTTCGCGCAGAAAAAACCGTCGATTTCTAAGCTTCGCTGCCCATGTGGTTAAGTCTCCCCAAGAAAAGACACGGGTAAGTGTGTGCTCCGCGACCTGGAACAGGCATTTCGACCAACCCACCAAGCGAGCGGCATGATGGATGGCAGCTCCCGAGATTCGAAGCCCCACCTCGCAAGCGCCCGGCCGGGCCGTTTGCAGATGTGGGTGCTGCGTGAAGAGGAACTACTAGAACCCAAATGGATGTGGGTCCTAATACGGTAATTGCCCCAGCTTGGCTTTTTTTTTAAACCCACCCCAAGAGGGTTGCTAAGGTGGGTGACCCGTATGGGTTCAAACACGTTCCGAAATCGCATGAACCCTGTCACGGGGGGGGGGGGGGGGGTTGAAGGGCTGAAGATTCTGCGGCTTTGCACAGGACCAGTGCTCTGCGGAGTGACGTGACGCTCCCTCCAGGGGGTGGTGGTCAACCAGAACTCACTGAGCGTGAATGCAGACCTGCCAAGTCCCGTGCTGAACGCCTCGAGGCGCTGGCAGCAGCTCAGCACAAACCGTTTCGCTCCATAGCGTGACACAGATCTTCAACTTAGCTGCCCCTGGTCCGCCCCACTGGACATTGTGCTCTTCCGATTCAGTTTCTGCACTAAATAAAGCTGGCACTGGGTTGACTAGTTTAAGGGCATATAATGCCAAACACATCCCACCTTAATCCAAGTCTCTGGCTCATGTCTTGAAAGTCAGAAGCCGACCAAAGTGATCAAGCCAGCAGCTTCATTCATTGTGGCCCACTTGGATTGAAGGGAACACACACACACACACACATGTCCGACATGTTTTGCCACAAACTACAACGGTGATATCGGTGCCTTTAATGATATTGACTTCAATTCTTGGCGCAGTTAAGTTGATAACCTCAAACTAAAGCACTGTTCGCTTCGCCGCAGTCAGATTGCGTAGCTGGGGGGGGGAGCACGTGCTTTGCGTAGCTCTTTAGAGCTCTTGGCGATCAGATTGCGACACGCATTGTCCGCCGGAACCTGTTCGTTTCTTAGATTCTTAGAACCCTTCTCCGGGTCTACAAAATTCATCAGGTCGAGGGTGCTTGAGACTGCCTCGAATTTCGGGTCCCAAAATGAAGCCCAAAATGTGAAATTGGGGAGATTTGGTGCTTTGCGGTGCCTGAGGTTCCCAAATCTGGCAGTATGGGTCTGGCAACTTTTTTTTGTCGGTACCATTGAGGTTGGTTCGAAGGAGAAAGCCACCAATTTTGGGGTCCCCTACTTTAAGACACACCCCAGTCTTTTGCCTACCCTCCAATGTAGCTTAACTTAATTTTCGAGGAGACCGATTTGGGGGTGGGTTTAGGCCCTAACCCTGTTCACCCCCTCAAGTCCGGCCTGTTGCCCAGTATTGGGTCCTAGCCGCGTTCGCAGCGGGGTTGCCTTCACCGACCCATGGAAACCAAATGGGGGCCACGCTTTCTGTTGAACATAACTTGAAGACCCTCAGAGCATGGTGGACAAATATGTCCCTGCATGATAGATGTCCGCCAAATGGCACAAGCATTCCCACCACAACCCGGCTGGTCTGCAAAGATGCAAACGCATTGGAATCCCTCCAACAAAGGATGAAGAAACGCGACCCCAACACATTCCTGAGAGCCCAAGGGCCCAAATCGTGCATCTTCCCAGTGCTTTGAGCCCATGAAGCGTCAACACCCAAAAAGAAGCCCAGGATGATAGTCCGGCGAGGGTCCCCGCTTCGGTTGGAACGGTTGAGAGATCACTCCCCAGCCCTTACGTTTCCGTGTGTCTCTTTTTAGGGGACCACCCAAAATGGACTGCGGGCTTCCTTTCCGTTTTCCTTTTGAAAGCACCAAAACAGGGACCCTCAAGGAAGCACAGGGCCAATTGGGTGACAAGGCCGGATCTCAAATCAAAGGGATGTGAAGCAGGAGCTGTCTGAATCTGGAAACTGGGAATCCCCGAAAGTAAACGGGCCCCACAAGAGAGGCCCTTTGATTGACCTTCCGTTCGAAAATCCTTTCCCGTGAGGCTCAGATGCCCATAAAAATCTGAAAGCAGCGAAGACCCGCAAGGAACTCCTGAATGGGAAATCGCCCCTTGTCTGACTCAGTTGTTCATTGAAAACCTGAAACAAAAGGCGATCGGTCACCTTGACTAAAAATGGTTGCCAAATAAATCGGGGAAACCAGAAGGTCAAAAGGTTGACTCGCCTTGGGAAAGTGAGACGATACCAAGGCCATCCATATCCATGACTGTAAAGTGGACGCAAACTCAAACTTGCAAGTAAACCAACCATACTCAACCACACAACCATGGTCAAATACGTTAAACGAGAGGGGTTCCTTGTGCCCTCACCTGCTATCTTTAGAGCATCAACTGTAGCTCCATTGCTCTCCGGCATGTTCCGTTGAGTTGGTTGCAGGTGTTGCAAGATATCACTACTCCCTTCCTCCTTTAGAAAATTCTCATCTAATAATTAAAAAAATATCAGGCCAAAATCCAAAAAAAGACCTCACACCCAATACTACACCAGTACTAAGGGAGTACTTGCGGCTCGGCGAAAAAAGAACAACCAGTACGACAAATTCCAAGGCGTAGAGATGCTGCTCTCGTGATCCACCTGGACCTCGATGTCTGGCGCACGTCGCATGATCTGATGGTTGAGGAGTTTGGTATGCTTAGGTAGAAGCCCACGTCCAATCAGGCATTTCACGCCCGCAATCGCTCCGGTGAGGCTTTCTTTGAGAAAAACTCCTGTCTTCCCAGTAACCTCGAAGAGCGGAGCCGGAACAGTGACCACCTTATTCCCCGACATTTTCTCTGCCGTACAGAGTGTGCGGATCGATACGTTTGCCATCATCCTCACGAAGTCTTCACCTTTCGATACTGGCAATGAAAGCACCCCCATACCCATGGAGCCCGAGACTGCGCCGGCGAATGCACGGAGCATTCTCGTCTCCGGCGCATACGGGGCTTTGCAGAACTGCGCAATTCGGTCGCGGAAGTCAAGCGGAGTTTTCTTCAGGGAAGTGAGCGCCAAAGCTTTCTCGCCTCCCTTCGTGTGGATGTAGAATGTTGCCATGGTGCCAACGTCGGATCTCGAGTGGTAGGCTTTCAGTGCGACAAATAGAGCGGACAGCTGCTCAGTATCTTCGCCAACCGAACGCAAAATGGCCGTCATCAGAGGCGCCTTGAGAGCATTTCCACATAAGAAAATCCACCTTGCCAACCTCTTCCTCGGGGATCTCTCCTTGAAAGATATCGTTTCTGGACAGGAGCGCAGCGAAGCCTTTAGGCGGTTGCTTTGAAGAGCCGCCGCAAATCATGTGGGAGAGCTGCACGAACAAAGACGTCAGCCTTTCAGCTACAGCCTTATCTGTAGCCTTGGCCGTCAGACCGAATGCGCTCCTCAGCTTGCTCTCGTTCGGCTTTGCCGATGCGCCTTTGTTCCGCGGAGACCTGACGAGATAATTCCGGAAGGGTTCAGAGCTCCAATGCTGTACAGCGTCACAGCTGTCATTATCGTCCACGGACCGTAGTCCGCCCCGAAAAGGTTGACGAAATTCATGATCTTGGCAGCATTCCCCTCTTCGTTGATCATGTCCGGAACCCACTCTGTCACTTTTCCATTCTGAAACAGAGCGCGGGGAAGCTCGATGCTTTCGACTCCGATGGGCGCCGAGGCCGAGCATACCAGATCGACCTCTGTCACTCCATCGTCCCCAATGAGCACGTCTTCAACCTCGTCGCTATCTTCGTCCTCCAGTTCGGTGCCCGATTTGTGTGCAGTTTTGGCTTTCTTGGGCGGTGGAGTTTCTCCCGAAGCTGCTTCTCCCTTTGAAGACGAAGATTTCTTTCGTGGAAAGAGGTCATTCTTAAAAACAAGATTCTCGTCAGGATCCTTCAGTTCCAAGAAGTGCGCCATGGTCTCCAAATTGCCGATAGTGTCTCTCCAAATCTTCTTGACCGGGGTCAAAACACCTGTATTCGCATCCTGGGTCTCCATCCAATCGATCACGTAGTTCGTCAAGAACTTCGCATGGTTCGTAGGTCCAGTGTTCAGTTCTGGCGAGAAGTCGTTCGATGACTGCATCGTCGCCAGAAAACAACTCATCAACAGCCAGAGCTGTTCTAGCTGAATCCTGTAATTGACCTTCTTGAACGAGTTCTCGAGGGCAGCCAAAGCTTTTTTGCTCAGCGGCCTTCCGTAGATTTCTTTTTCTGCCTTGTCCACCAATCCCCGGAAGCGCGAAGAGTCTGCTTTTGTGAACTTCTCGTGGAAAAGCCCCACATGATCTCGGGTCAAAGGAGGGACACCAGGTTGGTTTGCCATAGCGCCAGAATTGCCAGCCATGAGCCAGACTTGCAGGCAGCCACAGAGAAAGTGCACATACGGCACCCAATGCGTAAGTTGCGAGCACCTATTTTTGGCACGAGGGCGAATAAGGCGACTTGCTGATGATGATAAAAACATTATGAGTTGCTGCTGAAATGTGCTGGAATTGCTGTTATGTTTGCTTGTGCTGCTTGAGTGCACCTGAAAGCTAAACGCCTTTAGAGCTTTTAGCTGATGGGCTTTCATCCTTTGGTGCCACCTTCCTCTTTCTGCGGGGGTACCTGAGCGCCGAGCGGAGAAAAACGAGAAATGTGTAGCTTGCAAGTTTATTTTGAAGCTGACAAAAGTGAGATAAATTGCTTAATAACACATAAAACGACCAAACAAAAAATGACAACAAGACAGACAGAATAAAATTTAAAAATGTTAAAAGCCAAGGAGCGAAAAGTTCAAGTGCGAGCAAGTCATTTGCTGGAGCAAAATCGACGGAAAATCTACAAAATGCTTAATAATATTGAAACGGCACTTGCATCTTGTCGTAATTAAACAAGTAAAATGTATGTGTTATAATTTAGTCGTTTAGGGTTTAGGGTTTAGGGTTTTCCACCCAGAATACCGGGTGCCGATTGGTTGTGAAGGTTTCTCTTTCGCAAGTGGAACCTTACCTCAGGGCCGTCCTGGGCCACCCCAGAGCCTATCTGGGCTGAGACCCCAAAGCTTTCAGCTGTTGGGGGAAAAACAACTCATCGGTTCCGACCACTTTCCGGAATTGGCGAAATGTGCGAAACGGATATTCGGAATCGAACTCATCTCGGAAGCTGCTGAGAGCTTGAGAAGCACTCCAGTCTGGGAACCCAGCTTAGAGGCTAGGAGAGAAGCTATGGATTTCGTGTTTTCGCTCCAATGAAGCGAGGGTTCCACCAGGGTTCCACCAGGGTTCCACCAGGGTTCCACTGCGGGGTAGTGCGAGCACTAAAAAGAGCACCGCATGCTGTTGGGGATGTCACCTGAGCCTATTGCTTTAAGGACTCCTCCAGTGGCCAGCTGGAAATTTTCCTAGAGGAAGAAGGACCCTGGGCTCTATGAATAAATATGTCCCCCCCCCCCCAAAAAAAAATAAATAATAAGCTCAGGCCATATCCCCAACAGCACTACACCCTCCCAGAATCGAATCCTCGCGGAAGCACCGCGACCGGTTTTGCTGAGGATGCCGTGTTGTAACTTTGTAAAGCAAAGCTAAGAGTGACAGCGCAATCGCGCCCTGATCGGGGCCCGACGGCGCAATCGGGGCCCGATCGGGGCCCGACGGCGCAATCGGGGCCCGATCGGGGCCCGACGGTGCAATCGGGGCCCGATCGGGGCCCGACGGTGCAATCGGGGCCCGAGCGGGGCCCGACGGCGCAATCGGGCCCCGACCGGGCGCGATATGTGCCGTGGTGCAAGCGGGCTCCCACCAACCCCAGCCACATATTATAGCTCAACGCCGGTTTTGTGTATCCAGCAAAACTAGGCCATGCCAGCTTGGTACAGTTGACGCGGCCCGACTGGCACAATCGGGGCCCGATCGGGGCCCGACGGCGCAATCGGGGCCCGACGCCGCAATCGGGCCCCGACCGGCAAGCGGGCTGCCACCAACCCCAGCCACATATTATAGCTCAACGCCGGTTTTTTGTATCCAGCAAAACTAGGCCATGCCAGCTTGTGGTACAGTTGACGCGGCCCGACTGAGTCCGGCCCCGATCGGGGCCCGACGGCGCAATCGGGCCCGACGGTGCAATCGGGCCCCGACGGCGCATTGCCCGACCTGTGCCCGGTGAACCTCGCACAGCTTTTGCAGAACCTGGTGGAAACCTCGTGGAGCGTAATGCCAAGCATTTACTCTGCTGCACAGTGAGAGTCCCGCAGCAACGTGATTTGATTTGCAACAAAGCCAACACTTCGGGTCGCACTGCCTGAAGAAGTGAGCAAGTGACAAAACATTGAAAGTGTGCTGAGAACCATGAACTTCGGTTTTGCTTTGTGTTCCGCCCATGAGCAAGGCGATCTTCTGAGCAAACGACGGGCGCACGACATATTGTTTTTCCTTAGGGCAAACCATGGAACCTTGCGAAACCTTTGTGGAAGCTTTTGGCGCCTTGTGGAACCCTTGTGAGGGGAAGGGGCGCGAGTCAGCTTAGTCAGCTTTGGGGGGGTGTGCAGCGCAAAGGGGAAGGGGCGCGGGTCAGCTTAGTCAGCTTTGGGGGAGGTGTGAAGGGAAAGGGGCGCGAGTCAGCTTAGTCAGCTTGGGGGGGCGCAAAGAGGAAGGGGCGCGAGTCGTTCCAGCATGGTTTTACCAGGTTCTGCAAGGGTGGTTTGCCCTGCGGGGTGGTCCGGGGTGGTTTGAGGTAAGGTTCCACAAGATTTCTCCACCAGTGTTCCGCCAGTGTTCCACCAGTGTTCCACCAGGTTCTGCGAGGGCTGCAGGGTGGTCCGAGAAGGTTCCGCGGGGGGTTCCGTCGGGGATTTGCACCAGGTTTGAGTTCCGCCCCCTGGTGGAACCCTGTGTGGAACCCTCGTCTTGTGGAACCTTACATCAAACCTCGCAGAACCTGGTGGAATTTGGTGGAACGTTGGTGGACCCTGCTGGAACCTTGCCTCGGACCACCGCTGCCCTTGCAGAACCTGGAACCCTGGTAGAATGCTGGTGGAACCTTGCCTCAAACCACCCCGGATCACCCCGCAGCCCTCGCAGAACCTTGGAACGCTGGTGGAACTCTCGTGGAACCTTACCTCAAACCACCCCAGACCATCCCGCAGCCCTTGCAGGACCTGCTGGAACCCTGTGTGGAACCCTCGTCTCGTGGAACCTTACATCAAACCACCCCGGACCACCTCGCAGAACCTGGTGGAACCTTGCCTCAAACCACCCGGGACCACCCCGCAGCCCTTGCAGAACCTGGTGGAACACTGGTGGAACTTTCGTGGAACCTTACCTCAAACCACCCCAGACTATCGCAGGACCCCTGTGTGGAACCCTCGTCTCGTGGAACCTTACATCAAACCACCACCACCTGGGCAGAACTGGTGGAACCCCGGATCACCCCGCAGCCCTCGCAGAACCTGGTGGAACCCTCATAGAACCCTGGTGGAACCCTGGTGCAACCCTGGTGGAACCTTGCCTCAAACCACCCCAGACCACCCCGCAGCCCTCGCAGAACCTGGTGGAACCCTGGTAGAACCCTGGTGGAACCCTGGTGGAACCTTGCCTCAAACCACCCCGGACCACCGCAGCCCTCGCAGAACCTGGTAGAACTCTGGTGGAACCGTGGTGGAACCCTGGTAGAACTCTGGTGGAACCTTGCCCCAAACCACCCCAAACCACCCCGCAGCCCTCGCAGAACCTGGTGGAACCCTGGTGGAACCGTGGTGGAACCCTGGTGGAACCCTGGTGGAACCCTGGTGGAACCTTGCCTCAAACCACCCCGGACCACCCCGCAGCCGCGTGGAACCCGTGGTGGAACCCTGGTGGAACCCTGGTGGAACCCTGGCGGAACCCTGGTGGAACCTTGCCTCAAACCACCCCGGACCACCCCGCAGCCCTCGCAGAACCTGGTGGAACTTTGGTGGAACCCTGGTGGAACCCTGGTGGAACCCTGGTGGAACCCTGGTGGAACCCTCGTGGAACCTTACCTCAAACCACCCCGGACCACCCCGCAGCCCTCGCAGAACGTGGTGGAACTCTGGTGGAACCCTCGTGGAACCGTCGTGGAACCTTACCTCAGGGCTGCCCCGGACCACCCCGGACCCTATCTGGGCTGAGACCCCAAAGCTTTCAGCTGTTGGGGGAAAAAAATAAAACGGGATTTAATAGGGGAAGCGATTACAAGGGGCATTTTCTAGCCTAACCTCCTCACATGAGAAATTGGGGGGGGGGGGGGGGGGGTTCAAAGCTTGCCGCGCCAAGTTCCAAAATGACCCGATCGATCTGATTGTGTCTTAAAATGGGGACGGGACCCCACTGGCAGTTGTCCCTTTGCTTTCCCTTCAAACCCATCTCACAAATTGTGCTGGGACACATTTGGCGGACCTGAGCAACCCATCCGCCCATCTGACGAGACCTTGGCAACCCAAGAACTGAGGGGTAATTGTCCCTTGTGAGTGCCCAAAATGGCTGGGTCCTGAAAAGCTTCTTGTGGGAATCTTAAAAGAAAACCAAACGGATAGATTAGACTTGATACCCATTTTGGGGTTGCCTTTTCAAGAACACCAAAGGAACAGGCATTTTGGGGGTGACAAGACCGCATTTGTTCAAATCCTAATTGAGAGACAGAACCTGTTCAGGGGTTCCTTGCGAACAGAAAACTATATAGACTTCCCACAAACAACCGGGACCCGGAGAGAATGCGACGCACATCGATTGTATATCAGCTTCCCTCTATATGTGGTGGTTTGGTTTGGTGGTTTGGACGCTGAGGAGTACCTTCCCCACTTGGTTTGTAAGAATGCTGGGGCTCAACCCCCAAACCCACCAGTTCAAACCACCAACTAAGGCTAACCTGAGTATAGGCTGCTAGTTTCTGCCAAAATTGTGTGACGTTGTAACAGTGCATGAGTGTGTGTGTGGGTGTGTGGGTGGGAAATCAAAGGAAACCGTGGCCACCAACAAGGAGGCTTCAAACAACGGGTTTCGAAACGCCTCAAACTCCGCTAAAGTTGGGTAAAAAGGCAAGGCGCTACAAGAAAAACAACGACCAAACAAAACACGACCAAACAAAACAAAACAAAACAAGAGGGTCAGGTTTCCGTGACCCGTCCTCAACCAGCATGGTGAAAATGTAGCACAGGGTCTGCATGATCGCCTTGAAGGTGGTGGAATGCCTGGGATCGACATCGATCTGCCGTGGTGCCCAAAGAGAAACCTGACGAAAGCCATCTGGGTGTCCTCTTTTGTGGGGGGAGGGTTCTCCCTTGGAGTTCTTGTCAATTTTGACCATGACCAACCTTACGAAAAGCCACAACATGGGGAAACTGCGGGAAATTTGGGAGCTCCCCTTGTGCCTAACTCAATGTTTTGCAAGTAAACCAACCATACTCAACCAAACAACAATGGTAAATTGCCTCACTTGCAACTAAAAGGCCCTTTCTCAGAAACGGTGATCACCTTTGCATGAGCAAGGCACTACCCTCTCTCGAACAGTTACGCAAGAATCAATCCATGGCGCTTGGAAAGATCTGGAGCCACGGTACTTGGCCGGTGCTATTTCACAAACTCGAAAGGAATCCCCGAGGAAGGGGAGGAATCCCCCAGGGGAAAAAATCCCCAAGTCAGCGAGGGCTGGGCTGTTAAGAGACGCCACTTTGGGGCCTCCATTTTCCAGGGACTGGCAAAAACATGTGCAGAAACATCTGGCAAAAGCTGCATCCGCATCCGGCGGATGCGCAAAGCTTAACCCTGGTCAGGGAGAGTTGGGCATCGGATGGTTGGCTTCCTCAAAAAACAAACGATTGATCCCCCTGTCCCCTCAAAAGGCGGAAGAGCAACATGCCAACTGAAGATGAATCCGCAACCCCAGCGTCTCCTGGACCTCTCCATGGCGGTGTCGCTCAGTGCGTCCCAGTCCCAAGAAGGAGAGGGCACGAGGATGCAGTACCGAGCTTCAGTTTGTCGATCCTCTTTTTGTCACAAGTCATGGAAGTCCCAGACCAGTGGATTTCTATGGGAAAAAAGAGGTTTCGCTTCAAACCGAAACAAAACATGGGTACCCTCAAAAAAGAGACACCCGGCTAAGTCGTTAGTTCGACGTGGGCTCCCGGTGAAGCTGCAAAAGGGCCGAACCACTGGGCGTCGGAAGCCCGAAGCCCGCAGCCCGCAGCCCGCAGCCCCGGGGCGCCGGCTCCTTGGTGACTAAGCCGGCGGACCAGCCTGGCGACGCGGGTTTCTTTCTCGCGAGAGACGCACGAAGGCCTCTGGAGGCCTTCGTCTGGCGTACAAAAAAAGAGCCGGGTGTTAAACATATTGGCCAGACGCGGACCCCCTGCAAAAAGATTTGTGAACTGTTTACTAGTTGGAAGAGGAAATGAAGGAAGACCAAAACGGCGAAAAGTTAAAAGGGTGAAAGTCTGGCAATGCAAATGTCTACCCAAAACCATGTAAAGAATCGCAAGGGCGGATATCCGCACCCATTTGTGGTTGGGATTGTCCCCAACCTTCACTTGCCAAGGCTTTGATTATGGCTCTGGCCAGATCCACATTCACAAGGGGCCCGAAAAGTGTCCCCCCGTGAAGCATCCCCCGTCTGATGGGGTCCATAGCTAAGTGCAAAAGGTGAGGAGTTTGCAGGTTTCATACCAAACTGATTCCAAACTGGATTTCAACCACCATTTGAACTGACCAAAAGGTGATAGCTTCACTGCTCCTGATAGCTCCCTTGGGTACCTTCATTTCAGAACGGGGCGATTACTCCTTGGGCTTCTGCAAAAAGGCCTCCCACCAACCGGCACGGGGCACGCTTAAATTCCTGAAAGGACCATTTGGCCTCCTAAGTGGACCTTTTGATCCCAACAAACTATGACAACCACAGAATTTGTCGAGTTAACATTTCACGCCCATTCACCTGTCAGGTGCTCTTTTTCAAGTGGGGATTGCGCCTTGAATCACGTCAACCACGACCACTAGGACCTGCCACCATGTCCTGCGTTGCGCAAGCGTTGGCGATCGGCGCCCGATTTGGATCGTCGCCAATGGATCAGAATGCAAAGGACAAAATAAACACTTGGCTGAGGTGCCCGTGTCCTCGAATCCGGCACCACTTCTGGGGACTTGGCGGCCCAAGGGACAATCGGGCCCCAGGAACAAGTTGCACCGTAGCAAGTCCCTGCTGCCATCTGTAGGATGGCCAATCCCGCCGAGAAGGGGTCAAAAGGAAACCCAGTAACAGCTGTAGCTTGTGTAGTTCCAAGCTGATCTTGTTTAGCTGCTTTTGATGAAAAAGACTCACTTCTTCGATGATTGGAGCCCGACCATCCACCAATGTTCCTTCGAAAGACTCCCAACTCCGAGCACAAACCTGAGACCAAGGTCTCAGTCGCCTTCCATATGGATGTGTATTTTGGAAATGGGTGTGGTGTTTTGAGGTTTCCCGTCACCTGCACCAACCAAACGCTACGGTGATACTTGACAATCCTCTGAGACCCTACAAAACGAGAGGGCGGGAGGCCTCAACCCTCATGCCCCAACTAACCTCGGAATTCGAAAGCTGCCAGCCCGGCCGTGGAAGAGTGATGCGCTCGACATGTCAAAAAAGCACATCCTTGCTTGTATGGGTGTCTTTTTTGAGGGTACCCCCTTTCTGGCGGCTTGAAAGGAAAACCACAAGCAACACCACCCATTTTAAGGGAATCCCGTATTTTGAGACAAACCCATACGTGGGTTGCGAAGAAGGAAACACCCTAACACATGGCCAGACTGTTCCTTCCGACTCTGCACCTCGAGGAAGTGTTGTGGAACCTATTCGAAAGTCCTAAGAGCTTCAGGCAAACTCGGTTACAGCCCATGGAGGCTTGTGGAGGGATATTTTGATGAGGGCATTCAAACAATTCTGATTAACTCACGTTCAACCAAGCGCCAGGGCCGAAAACACAAAAAATCAGACTCGGGGTTCGCACCGTACCCAAAAAAAATACGTCAATGGCCATAGTCCACCCCACCCCAGCCCTAGCGGCATCGGTCCAGCGGCCGAACCACTCGGGCGTGCTGGACCACATGGCAAACCAGTCCGAAAAGGCGTCTTCGCGGCCTCCAAGGCCCGCGAATTCGACATTTTCGGCTCCTTAAGAAACGGAGACGAAACGCGAGGGGTACCACATGAAACGCGAGGTTGAGCGGGGTGTAAAAAATTGCAATAAACCGTTTTCAACATCGAGGGCCACAATTACCCGTTTCCGCATTGGGGTCCTGCCACAATTGCCTTCCCAATCACCAATCTTTGATCTACAGGGCGAGGTTCTCTGATCGCTCGCCCAGTTTGGACCCAGAAATAATAGGCGATCACCTTCTGGGACCTTCACATTTCACGTGGACCATGGAAAAACCAGATCCGCTCAGATCAAAAGGTCGATTTCCTTACTGGAGAAATCCTACCCAGTCTGGCATTCCAAGAGGAAACTGGAACCAGCGAGGGTTCCAAGCATTCCAACAAGGCAGTCTCAAAAAGGCAGAGAGGAATCAAGAGCGGTTCAAACAACCCGACTAATTGCTTTCTTTTGAAGGGGCACCTAAAGGTACACATTGAAGGTCTTTAAAGGGCAACCCTGGCTATACATGAATCAGAAGCCCACCTTAAGTCATAGAAACTAGCTACAGGAATCTCGAGAGCAAGTAGCGAAACGCCCACCAAAAAGAAGGAAAATGAAACAAGTTCAACGAGGAACCTAGGTAGAAGCAAGTATATAAGGGAATGTCAGGTGCACAAGGGCTTCATGAAGGTGCTGGAAAGGAAATCACAACCATGCATTGCTGGGTGATTGCCCTCCCACATTGCCGTGGAACACAGAATCTGGCTACGTGTTCATCTGGCCCAAGTAGAGGAACCATCCTTCAAAAATTTATGAAACACCCAAGAGGAACACCCAAAAAAACGAAAGGAACACCCCAGCGCATGGTGCGCTTTCGGTTCAGAAACCCCGCGAATCAGAAGCCGAATTGAAGTGATCGAACTGATCGGATCGGGTCCCACGGCCTACCAGCAAGTGGCTGATGCCCCACAGCAAGAGGCTCAATAAAAGAGACGTCACGTCGATGTGAACCTGCCAAACAACCCGAAGCCCGAAGCGGTATCCCCTTGGTGAACCGGTTCTGCGGTTCTGCGGTGAAAGAATTGAATTCGGCACAACTCACTTAAAAAAGGACTAACCACAAAATGAATCAGATTCGCCATCGACTTTCACCCAATTGTGTTGGCTTCTTATGGACGCCCATCGCGTCCGGAATTTGATGGAAGGGGCTATCTCAATAATCCTTTCGATTTGGAAGCCATCCAAAACGCTGGATCCGCCAAATGCGCTGGTGAATGTAATACGTAAGACCCATGGCAGGAATCCATCACGCGTTTGAAAACATGCACAGTACAATGGTGAACTTAGCATCCGCAAACTACTTGAACACAGAATCCTTTCCCTGGCAACAACCCCGTCATCCGCACCTTGGCTTCAGGTTCCTTGAAGGATACCTCCCACAACCACCTGCTTGACTAGGGATCCTCTAAATCAGCTCGCATTTCGGCTCACTCCTCCAAAAAGATCGGACTGCCGGAGTCAACCAACACGAGGACTCCCGGAGCTCGGCCGGCACCGGGCAAAACTCACGGGTGGGGGAGGGGGAGAGGAGGTTCCCTACGCAACACACATGGGCCGTATGATTTAAGGCAGTCCTCCAGATCTGGATGGCGCCTTGGGCCCCTTGAAAACGGCAAAACCACTCCACGATCGGCATACAGCTCGTTGTTGGCGATGTGTGTATCAGTGTATCCCTGCAAAGGTGGTTCTAAAGGAAAGCCAAAAGCAAAGCCGGAGCCATTTTGGGGCTCCCCACGAAACAGGAAGCACACCCCATCAAGGCTGGTCCCAACCCAAACCTTCAGGCTGAGCGACAAACCACTCCTCACGCAGCTAACTGGGCTCTCCGTTTTCTGATCCCCTGCTAAATGTTTAACTTCTGGATTAAATGGAGACCCCCACCAAACCAACTAAAAACCTAAGAGCCTAAGGGGGCTGGGAGCCAAGCTGAGGGAGGGTACCTGAAAGATCAATCAATCAATTGAAGGCCCCAGCTATGGCAACGGAGGGTACATCTCCGATCCTCCGTCGCGCGGTGAAGTGACGCCTCACTTGCTCCCTCATAACCTTTCTTTGTGCGACCCGACTGGGAGTCCTGCACCTAAGATGGATCAAGCCCCCGGAAAACCTAAAATTCCGCCTGGGGGTTTTGCCGCCACAAGCGCCCCGAATCCGCCTTCATGATGTAGAACCTGCCCTGCCACCAGGTGAGACCGCGCCTTAGCAATCGCGTTGCGGGTGCAAAGCGCTTCTTTCCAGGGTACCCTTTTCACCTTGAAAGGGAAGCCAAACCGAAGAACTGCTTTTTTGGGGGTCCCCCTACTTTGACACATACCTAGGTGGGTGGTGGTCTCTCCATTTTTGGAGGGCAGTCTTTTTTGGAGTAGATTGAAAAAGAAACCCAAAAGGAAACCCCGTTTTCGGGGTGGTTTGAGGGTGGGTCTTACACCTACCGAAACGGCCCACCTTTCGGGACCTTGACGAGCTCGTTTTTGGCCGAGGGAAACCTTTGGCGAATTGGAAAGCGGAAAGCCTCGAAGGTCGATTCGTGTTGGGCAACTGGGCTCTCTTTCGTCTCCCTGCTTCTTTTTCGACCCTTTTTGGTGTGGTTTCACACACAAAAGGGAAAGCCGGAATTCTTGTTCGAGGCAAAAGGCAAAAAGCCAACAGAACAACCATCCAACTTTGGGAATGAGTTTTGACATACCCCTTCCAAGGGACATGAAACTGCGCGGTGAACCCTTCCCAAAAGGTTGCAAACAGTTTTGGGGTTGGTTCAAAGGGAGATTAAAGGGGAAACCAGCAACTCTGCGTTCCCCTTGCAGCTAGACACACCAATAGAAAGCCCCTTGAGAGAGGTCTGGGAAAAACTCGGGGGGAGGGGGGGGCCTGAAAAAACATCACCCCAGCAAGGAGAAATATCAAGGATGTTGTTTCAGACACCCAAGAGATCCGGACCTTGTATCCCCCTGTGGCTTGCAAATCAATAAAACCTATGCCAATGTTGGCATCCACCCAACTTGCCCCAGAATGCGCATCTGTGAATCCCACCGGCCTGGAATGCCAAACGCAAGTGTACCACACTCTTGTACCACCAAACAAAAGCATCCGTTCACCTTCCATGAATTCTGTGCTTTTGGGATTGTGGACATGGCAAAATGGCTCGTGCCAAGGATCAGACAAGGAAACCACACCTGTGTTCTACCCAAATGCATTTCTGGCAAGATTTCGGAAAGGCCGCACTTTGTTGGGTTGTTGATTTAGAGAGAATAGAGCAAAACACCTGTTGATAACTATTTCTGAATGTTTGGAGCCCGGTTTGGTTAAGGAGGGGCTTCCCATTGACCCACAAGAACCAACAGTGCAAACCTCCAAACCCAAGCGGCGCCGGGCCCCGATCCTCAGGCTCCCGGGCGACTTGTGCTTGTAAATCCGCTCCGCAAAAATGGAGCCTCGAAGCTTTCTTGGAACCCCCAATTCGCCGCCATAGGATTTTGTTTTTGAGGATTGGACGTCTTGAGGGTTCCTTCTTCCAAGTATACAGGGGAGGGGAGTGGTTGGGATCTTGGTAGGTCACGAACTTGCCTCAGTGGGCCGAAAAGAGTCCAACTCAATGTGCTCGCAGTCAACTGTGTCCTTCTTCATCCCCTCCTTGGATGTTCCAAATAGCGGCACTCTTTCTCCGGGCTGACTGCATCTTTCTCCACATCTGCGTCGTACTCGGTCTCTTCTTGCCCTCCTTCTGCTTGGGAGTCTGAGCCTCTGCACAATCTTTCGTCAGGAACCACTGGGTTCCGAAATCGGATGCTACAAACATGGCGCAAGGATTGGCGGGTTGACCCCCGAGCTGTCGCACGCCAACGCTGCACCTCTGACCATTTCCCTTAGGTAATTCCGCCCACTTGAGTCATAATGAAAACCCGGTACTAAAATGGTCTACCCAGCACCATATAAAGAGTCTTGGCCGCAACTAATTTTGGCTGGGGCTTTCCCTCACTAACCTTCATCCACCCATATTTAGATTATGGCTGTCGACCCCGGATCAATAAACTGTTAGACTAGGGGGGTGGTTGTTTCAGGAGTGAAGGTTTCCCACAAATGGGGCCACTCCCTATGATTCAACCAGGAGAATCTAAAAATCCCGGGGTCCCAGGTTAAAACGATAACAAGAAACAGACAGCACCGATTTTTGATGGTCGTGCCCCAAACGGGTTCCTTTGGAAACCGCAAGCCCTGGGGTTTGAGCATCCCCGACAGCAACGGTTACGGGCACCTGTTGTCTTTTTTGGGGTATCCCGTTCTTTGAAAGGTCGGCGCCAGGGTCCCTGAAGAAACCAGACACATTCCAGCCCTCAGCCCCCCCCAACAACCAAACAAAAAGACAAGAAAAAGAAACAACAAGTGCGAGAGGTCCCTCCTGCGCAGGATCTAAAGCCAAACTCTGACTGACCCCAAAGAATTCCCCAGCGTGACATCCGAATCCCAACGACCAATTCGAACATGCCAATATCAGCTACAGCCAAGGGACACGGTTGAAAACATGCGTTCTGTTGCGATCGTTTCACAAAGCACCCCCGTCCCCACCTTTTTGGTATCCAAACTTTGTCTGGGCGAGGAAAGGAAATTGCGGGGACACGGCGGTTCGCGAGATTCCCTCGTCAGGCTCCCTCAAACATGGTGACCAAAGGCTTGTTGTTTCAAAAATTAACTACGTTTCCCAACAGAATTCACCGTTTTTCACCTTTTGATGGGTCGCTTGCCCAAGAGGAACTCTTTCTCGGGAGGGGGGCACATCTTGCCAGCTGATTGGTCCCCGGTCCAAAGAGGCCCCAAACTCGACCCCAAGGTGTGGCTCCGTCCCGCCTGTGACACTGAGAATCACTGCGCACACCTGAGCAGGGTGTCCATCCGATTTCGACAAGCGACCCAACGAAAAAGATCATCAGAAGCTACATGGCCATGAATCAAATCCCGTACCCCCAGTGGACATCCCAATCCCCACCAAAATAGGGGTGGTGCACCCACCCCAAGATGGTACCATTGGTTTTGACCCACAACCACATCTTTGCAGATATGCCTCCCCCCATCATCACCTTATTTGCTTAAGCACCCCACCCGATTCCAATTATTTAGGCACTTGTGGTTGAGATGTGGATCCCGACATGGGGACCAGCACGGCGCATGGAAAAATGAGGGAAGGCCCAACCCGCCCTTGCAAGGCTAGCCCTATTTATTGGGACAGGCCCATGCCCATGTAGTTGTGGCACGTCGTTTCCTAGCCACATGTGAAGACCTTATTCGGAATGGGAGCCTAGAGCTCCTCGCCCTCCCGCCCTCTGGGTGGTGTGAAAGAATGGTTGGAGGACATGAATCCCAAGGTTAAGGGCCCCCCATTAACACTCATACCCAGGTCTGAAAACAAGTTGCTTGCACATCCTATGAACCAATGGAAGAGTTGGAAGGGCAGAAAACAGCATCTACTATATATATATATATATATATGTAGCTGTAACATATTATATATATACACAATACGGTTGGGCCAAACCTTCAGCCGCCCAGATTTTGATGGCTCCCTTAAAATCGGTCGGGCTGACACAGACATGCCTCCAACTCAACACTTGACACTGCTAACTTCTCCAACCTCTGCAGGAATCCTGTCCTCTAGTGGACTTTGGGAAATGACTTTCCTTTGCAGAGATCGCATAAACAGAATGGAGACTCCCAGAGATTGACCTACTTGCGCGAACCGGACTCAACATCTGCGGCTACGGAATAAGGGGTCTCTTACAAGACTTCGGATTAGCTTAGCCTCTGTTCTTCTTTTTCGGATTCAAGGTCAGTTGGGTCCGGTGCGATTGCAAAGCCATCGAGCTTGATCTCTATGGTCCCCCGAGATCGGCAGATCCCGACCTCGCCCCACCCGCTCTCTTGGGCCGGACCCCTTAAGAAAACCTGGGGGGGTTCCGCGGCCTCCCTGGCTCCTCCCGCGGCGAAAGAAAAAATAAAAAATCACCCAACTGCTGCGTTGTTTTGTTTTTTATCGACTCCGGCGCAAAAGTCTGAGACCCCTTCCGGGTGAAAGCCGTGTCTTTGGCTCCTCTCAACGCGGCCACACTTTCTTGAGCCCGGCGCGAGGAGCGAGAAGCCCGCCGGCGTGAAGGAGCTTTTCAGCCTGGCGAAGCAGGGCAGCCCAGCTTTCGCCGTGCGCGTTTTGTTTCTCCCACGGACGTTTGCTACCAATGGAAATCGTCGCGGGTTTTTCTCCCACGGACTGTTGCTGCCAATATAATAACGTCAAGCTTTGCATGGGCCCTTCTTTCTTCCAAAAAAACCTAGCAAATTGGCATTGTAGGGGGCTTTGGGCGCTGCTCCAGTAAGGGTTGTGGGAATGAACCTGATTCCCAGCAAAAACCGTACGGGATGGTTCAGATCGGGGTTCCCTTCCCTGAGAACCAGCCAGCTGCGGCAAGACCTGGTATACTGGTCCCTTCGGGCGGCACCTTCATTTGCCCGACTTGTTGATTGTTGATTGTGGCTCATCGTTTTAGCAACCTCTCAGCTTCCCTTTGCAGGCTGGTTCTTCGCAGCCAGCTTCGCCGGGGCTTCTCCCGGGGTCCAGCGGATTCCAGTTTCGGGGGTTCGGCTCCTCCACTGACACAGCCGAAGAGACTCCCGGGCCGAACATTGCAAGGGGGCCTTCCAAAAATCAGACCCTTTGATTCACGGTGAGGCGTAGAAGGCAACATCTCGTTTCCCTTTGGGTTCACCACCAACAAGCTTGTAAGTCTGACAAAAGACGAAAATTTGCCCCAAGGTGCTGCAGCTTTGCCATATCGCCAGCTTCCCTCCATGCCCCCTCAAAGGGACTTTCCAGAGGGCGACAGAAAGCCGCCAAGGAGCTTTCGCTCTTTGTCGTCTACCCTCAAATCGCAGACCAGGTGATGTTGTTTTCCCTGGGATGAGTCTCTGAAGCTCGGCAAAAAGTTGACCTGATTTCTAGTCAGGGAAACGCCCGTAATTGTCTGAAAGATTAAAAGGTTCGTGCCGGCCTCAGCAAAACAAGTACCAACCAAGAGAGGCTCAAAGAGGCGGGCCCTGCTTTTCACGATCAGCTCTCAAGCTAGCTCAAAAGAAAACGAAGCGCGAAGGGCTGGTGCAGCCGAAAGACCTGTAGAAGCTGAGGCTGCTGCGAGTTCAAGCTGATGCAATTTTGTGGGGTGGCCAGTGACCAATGCGGAGGCCATGAGCCTGTCGAGAGGATGGTAGTCTTCTTCCTCCAAACCTCTATACCTCGGCCGCGCCGCGAGTGCGGCAAGCGACTCGCAAGCTGAGAGTGGGTGTCTGTTTCTTTGAGGCATGGTACCCTTTCTGGGGTTGGTTTAAAGGGACACCCAAAGGACAAACCCACGCACTTCCTGAGTGAACTGGCCAACCGGCACGGTCTCTCTTTTTTAACCAGCAAACTGGATCTGCCCAGGGAACAAGGGCTGCGGGAGCGAGAAATCCCTCAAATCTGCGGGGAAACCCGCCTTAAGGGACACCAAGCTCAATGGATCTGCGGTTGGATGGGGTTCCTTCTGGGGTTGAACCAGGCAGGGCCCCCTGCCCCCTATGTTAAGACGCACCCGACTAGCTTGGTTCGCGGCGGTCAGCCGCGGGTCCACAATCGGAGAAACTGCAGAATCTAGAGGAAACGAGCCAACGCAAACCCAACAACACAGTATGCAAATCAGGTCGCCACAACGGCTGAAAACGGAGACCCCAACAAAATGGCCCAAAACGAGGTCGCATAACTTGTCAACTCAACAAAATGGAATTGGAATAACTTCTGTAGATGTTCCTGTACACTAGCCGGCAAGATGTTGCTCTTAGGTCATCGGTTCCCATAGAGATCATTGGACATTGGATGAGAAACGGATGGGTTTCTGTGGTTGGAATGTGTGGGTGGGGTGTCAATGTAAAGGGGGAATAGCTACGAGAGCCCTGGCGCGCAATCGCATCGAACCGGCCTTTGCAAAAGTTGGTCTCGACATCGCACCGTTTTCCGGGATGCTTGCAAACCGAGCTGGCCTTTCCGAATATCAACTTTATCCCCCTCAAAGAAGACTCGCTTTTACTGGGCCAGAATGAGGCACATGCAAAAAGTAAGGCGTTTGGCTGGTTGAATAGAAAAATGAAGGCACCCCGAAAAGCAAAACATTAAAAAGGCAGGCTAAGTCTGGCAATGCCTTTGAACAAGGAGCTTTCCAAACGGTGTTGAACCAGTCCGAAATCCCCTTTCAAGCTTCCGGGGGACCCAGGCCCCTTGGAGCCTTTTTGAAGATAGACCCAAAGGCCAACTCGCTTGCAAAAGGGAAAACCAAAAAGCTCAAAGGTTCGGTTTTGAGTGTTGCAAGTAGGGAACAAGGAGGACCTTGGATTTACCCTGGCTTGGCTGGATCTGGTAAGTGCATTTGCCATATGTCGGAAGTCTAGCGTAACCAGTGAGGCAAGGAAAAAACCAACCCAGGTCAACAGAGTCCCAGTTGCACCCCTTTTTTTGGTTTGGTGGGACCGCGACATGTGAAAGATGAAAAATGGGTGTCAACTCATGGAGGGCTTTCAACTGGGCGTGGAATCCAACTGCTCAGACATAAGCAACCCAAGCGCTCATTGGGCACCCCAAATATGTATGTATACATAATATGAATATGATATAATATAATATATATGAAGTATAATACAATATCATAGACCAAAATTCCGTTTCATAACCCTTATTTTACATAGCCCTGGTTGACCAGTATGGCTCAGCAAATCCAACAAAATGTTGGAAATGCCCAGTTGCCAACGCTGTGCCCTATTGACAACGTGACACCATATACACCAAGGCATGTTTTGGTTCCTGAGAAATTGCCTCAAATTCTTTGAGGGAACCCAACAACATGGTCGGTGTCCCTTTAGTTGCCCATTAGAAAGATCAACCAACAGGGGGGAAGGTCCCCAAAAATGCAAAAACTGACACCCAAAACCCCAAACCTCCAGCACTCCACAGAAAAACGGTGAAGCAAACACCAGAAACACCTTGCAAAAAAAAGCTTCGTTGGTTTCCCGCTAGGCTTCCTTGTTGTTGTTTTAAGGCAGCGCCACACTGCAGCATCAATCGAAAAAGACCTGGGCTGCCGACTGCTCACGCAGAATGACATAGGTCAGGACAGCCAGCGTCATCATTCCCAGTGTGAGCCTTGCAGAGTCGTAGCTAACTTCTAATCAGCTTCCCCCTGATTGGTGGTTTGGATTGGTTTGGAAGTTAGGGTGTGGTTTCCCAGTTACCCTCTACAAGAACCAGACGCCCAAGTTTCCAAACCAAACCAACTAAGGGGTGCCTGATTCTAAATGCAACAACACATCCCCTCCAGGAAAAACACAGAGAAGGCTCCCTGCACCTCTGGAGACAATTTCCATTCCCCCAAACCGAGTCAAATCCTGGCCCAGCGGGGTGATATCCTGTGAAGCCAACCGTTAGGGGCCCCTCTGCAATGCTCAGTTCAACTACTGGAAAGCCTCTTGGGCTGTCAGGTTCTTTCGGAAGTGGGACCTGAACTCCCGGTTCAAGATGAATGACATAGCGTTCCCCTGAGGAACGTGCTTCGAATACATAACCTCACAAATCCCTCATAGACACCTTTTGCAGGTTGGCAGCCCTTTTGGGTAAATGGGCCGCGTCAGGCACATACTGGTTCCCTGCGAGGCGTGGAGTATGAATACCTGAACCGGCCTTCCGAGTGAAAGCGCACCACAGCACCGGCGACTGGTCTCCTTTCAGTGGCCCAAGCCATCTTTCGAAAAGAATCCCGCCCCCCTTGACCACATGATCGCACCACTTTTGGCCATGCTAAACCTCGCAATGGAAACAAAACGGCTTTCCAAAAAGCCCAAACGGCTCTTCCGATCAGACAAAAGAGCAACCCTTTCAAGGGCATGAGGTGGGCGCTCAAATCTCCCTTTGAGTCCTACCCCAAACAGCCCGATCAAAAATGCCCTTTCACAAAGCTTGGCGAACGTCAGGGAACGGTGCCCAATCACCTCTCTAAGCTCTCCGAAAAGGAACCGGGGCACGGGCCACTCTAGCTTCCCGTAGTTGCCTGAAGGTGTAAAACGGCCGGCTCACGTAGGCAGTGGGCAACTGGCAATCAATACTGACGAGTTCCCTTCAGAAAAGGAAGTGGACAAAGGGCCTTTTCAAGAGGATGGTAGTCTTCCGCTAGCTTCAGTTTGGGGGTGGTGTCCCATCGACCCTCTACAAGAGGAGGTCAAAATGCCCAATCCAATCACAACCAACTAAGGGCTACCTGATAGTACTGTGGACAAAATCCCCACGCCGATCGGTTGGTCAGTGGCTGCTCCCAGCATTCATAGGGTTTCATCCATCCCAACTTAGTGCAAAGCAGAGTTTGAACCAAAGCAATGCCAAACGCCGACAGCTTCCGGAAAATCGACTCTGCAAACTAAGCTGGAACTCAGATTGTAGAGGAAAATCCTGTAATTAGGGGAATGGCGCTCATTTGCTGTAGGGTGCTCGAGAGTTCCGGAGCAGTACCTTCCAGGTGGTACGCGTCAGAAAATGATGGTCTTTTGGAGGAATTCGTCTTACAGAAGCGCCAAATGGGTGTATACGCTACAAATGTAAGGGTGCGACCATACTACTATCCAAGGCTGAGTATATGAAGCCACAGAACTCAAGCCCTTGTTTTCTTAACTAGGGGGCCAAGCCATACCAAAATGATCCTCCCTGCAATATGTGAACGCCTAGTTCATGCATTGACAATTGCTTCGGCTTGACTGGCTTAGTTCAGGAGGGAAGCCGTTCTCCACCATTGGGGCAAATGGATTCACGCCCCTCCCCCGAGTCGACCTGTCGGCTACGCTGGGCTACGCTGGGCTACGCTGGGCTACGCTGGGCGACGCCTCTCCGTCCGAGTCCGCGGCGGGAGAAAACGTAGTAGCTCATGATCACAGAGAGCGGCAAATACAGGTATCCCACCTGGCAGGCGCGAGCAAGAAAAAATAAACAAAACGATCTCTCAAGCGGGAGTTCAAACGGGGGAGTTCCTCCCCAAAAACCCGTGGGGCTTTCTTCTCTGATGTGTTTCAAAAGGAGAAGGCCCACAGCTCTAATGTTGACACCATACTGTTAAACCCCAGTTTATTCATAGGGGAAGTGTTCCCCTCCAGAAGTGACGATTACCCAACAAAATCAGGGACACCCCCCCGATTATTAAACTGGGGTTGAAAAATATGGGCCAACCAACCCGCAACATCCGCGCGTCCCGGCCGTCACGATCTGCACGTTGGAAGTGCCCGCCCAGCGCGAGAGGGCGACCAGGGCACTGGCCTCGGGACCGAAACCCGGAGATGCAGAAGTCAGCCGATTCCACGAACAAAATTGTCTGCAGGTTCAACCAACATGCATGGGAAGTTGGGAGAGTCCCCTTGCAGTACAGGTAATGTTGCCCGACCCTCATGTGGAATTGGCCGCCAATGGCTCGGCTAACGGCGATATGAACCTTGTAAATAGATTTGGTTTACTGGGTGTATGACCTTTTCCTTTCGAAAACACAGATGGCCCAGTATATTCTTTGTTGTCATCCTGTTTGGTTGCAGGATTCATGTGTTGAATCCGGAGTCCCGCAAAATGTTGATCCATCTGCCAGTTCCCCATTTCAGCACCGGATTCCCCGTTTTAAGGGAATCGCCTGGGAATCGCGCCTGAACCAGCCCCCTACCCCGTTCGCCCGCTGAGAAGCAAACGGTGCGGTTCGCAAGTTAAAAACTTGCAGTGCGTGTCATAAACTCCTCGTCTGGAACCCGTTGGCTTGGAATTGGGCCCAAGTTCATGGAAAAGCCCCCTTTTCCCCCTTTTCCTTTTTGGGGTCATGGAAAAACGGCAACGACTAAAAGCAGGTCTGGGCAACGCTGGTTGCCGGTCTGGGTAACCCGGGCGCAGGTGAAGAGGAAGGACACCCCGGCGAATCTCCAGAGCGCTTTCCAGGAAAACACCTTGTCAAAGGCGTGGCAGCCTGGCTTCGACACGGAAACCGGAACTTCGGGCGGGGAGGCGGTCGGCAGATTTCCGGATTTCGAGCGGCTTGGGCAGCCGAAATGGACACAACGGGAGTTCAGATGCGGCGCCCGTGTTTATGGATTTGTGTGCCTCTGAGCCCGCGTCTTGAATGGATTGGCTTCAACAGCCACGTTTAGCTGTGAACCTCGGAACCAGATCTGGCATTCAACGGGACATTATGGTCTCCGGAAAATCCACAACGCAAACACTCGAGAATCAGCCGAAACCTCTCTCAACACACTCATTCAGGTTCGCCGGCCCTGGTTCCGTTTGATTGGGTTGTGTTGCCCCCTGAGTTGAGTTGCAACCATTTCTGTAAGACATCCCCACCTAAAATGCGCCCCTTTCACCCGACAAAAAGGGCGTCCCACCCACAAAAGGACCTGCTTTGGGGCCTTCGGCTTTCGAAGTAGGGTCTGTCGTTTTATGCGGAACCCTTGTTTTTGTGGTCTTTAGAGGGACACCAAAAGGAAAACCACCCGTTGTTGGGGTCCTCTATGAGACACCCCCATATGTCCACCTTTCCTGTTTCGGCTCATGGCAGCTCAAATGGGACGCATAGGCCCATGGCTTGGTTCTCTGGTCCCCTGAAAATTCTCATATTCGCATGGGGAAAAAATGCCGGCTATTTCAACGGGTGCTCCCCATGAATAGGGGTTTGTCTCAAATTGGGGGACACTCAAAAATATAGTGGTTTCCTGTAAGTGTTCCCTTAAAGCCAACCAAAGGGGGCCTCCCTAAAAAACGATACGCCCACACGGGTGCAGTTCCTTGCTGCCACACTCGCTCGGCGCTCCTTCAATGGTGAAGGACACGGTCAAGGAGGTCAGCAGCGACGCTGCGTTGCTAACTACGGAGTAGGAAAAGTAATTGATGCCTCGGCGATCCAGGATCTTTGACTATGTTTCCCCTTAAGGCAACTCAGTTTTTTGACCCAACAGACGGTGATATTTAAGACACGCAAAAGGGAAATATAGCGAACCCTGGGGTCGTTTCCCGACTAACGGGTGGAACATGTTCCGTGTAACTTTCTGCGTCACCCGTGAATTGTGTGCAGCCAAACAACTAGCTCCAGTGGAAAATAGCTTGCGACCTCAATGCCGCCATGAAATTGAGATTACAAGAACCTCCGTATTGCCGTGGGAACAGTGACTAGTGGTTGGAGGAGCAAGCCTCTCGTCAAAACTTCGCGCTGCCCGGCTCCATTCAGAGACCACAAAGTTGCTTGAGGCTGGCGTTTCAGGGCAAGAGGAAAGCCTAAGGCGTTGAAAGTGTAGCCAGATCACCATAAACCATGGGATCTCCCCCTTTGAGAAGCATCCGTGTTCAGATGAGTCCCCCAAGTCAAATGATCCAAAATCAGAAGCTCATACATGGCCATACCGGCCATACCAAAGCTTTTCATGGGTCGCGGTTCCCCCCGTTCGAGAGATGAGCACGCGGGTACTCCTCCAAGCAACACGGGGGGAAACACGGCTGTCATGGCGCATGGTTCTCGCACAAAAAGAAACAACCGTGTTTCTCCAACCTCTCCGGGCTGGACTTTTTCGGGTTTCTTGGCTTAAGGCCACCAAGGCGTCGGTCAAAACCCCGAATCTGCGTACGGTCCCCTTGGATTCCTTTCCCAGCCAAGTTCCCTGAGTTAAGGGTCCGGAACATGGCACCATATCTGAAGTGAGAGGGAAGAAAATGGCTGGATGTTGAATGGTTCAAAAGCATGATCACCCCTTGGAACTCGAGCGAATGGCGCGCCAAGCTTTTCACTGCCTATGCAAGCTGCCACTGAGAAGCTTGCCCCCAAATGCCAGATGACAACTCACCTACTATTGGTGGGCGGCCGGACGTTGATTTCCATGGCAAGTGAGATGTGGAGGGATGGTATTCAGATTACAACTTGGACATGGGGTTTACTCACCAGGAGACACAATGACATGGGGCAACTTTCTGTGATACGAGGAGGGCAACCGAATTGAGTAAGCCGCAAAATGGCCGGCTTCGCTTTGGTTTCTCTTGAACACCCCCGCGAAACGGCTCCTTCAAAAACCACCAAGACTTCTAAAACCTCGGGGACGCATTTTGATCAGTTTTCCGGGGACAGGGTTGTTGAAATGAGGGGGGTGCTTCCCACTTTTCGCGATAGGCATCCTCCTAGCGGCTAGTTCGTCGGGAAGGCTTGCAGTCACAAAAAGCGGTCGCAATCTGCGCACTTCGCAAGCATATGTGTTTCCATAGGAATTAGATGTCCAACTTTGGATTCCCATGCCCCTTTGCAAAGCATCGCACCGACCACGTGCGAAACATCACACAACTTGGCGTTCGCGCCGCTGACCAAACCATGTAAAATTGGTTGCGTAGATTCGTAGATCCTTCCTGGTAGAGTCGCTTTGCTTTTTGTTGTCTGAAATAAATTGGATGGTTGAATAGGAACGTCCATCGAGCACAAGATCGTTCAAACGGTGTGGCTCCGTGGGCATATACCCCATTTTGGGTGTCAAAGGCAAGGAAAAATATTTGGGAAAGCAAGCAGTTGGCTCACTTGACTCTAGTCTGGGGAATGGCCGATCTCGACTGCTCAAATGGGAACCCATGATTTATAACCCCACAAGGCGCCCACAAAAGTGATCTCCGGAATCCCTCCTGTTCAACCAAAGTCTCTGACTCATCCGGGGTTCATGGCGAATCGCAAAAACCCGGGCAGATTGACGGGAAGTCGCTGCGCCGATACCCCAACTCCGAGCGCCCGGCCCTCCACGTAGACGACCTCCCCCAGCACAAACTTGCCAGAGCCTGGGCCGAAGGAGACGTACGTGTCGTTTCCCAAGATGGTGGTTGCCGTGAGACACAAAAAAAGGGTATTCTCAAAGAAAGACTCACCGATTGAAGCAACCGCATCCAACCACCATGAAAGTAGTCCTCCCCAAAAGGGGCCTGCCATTGGTGGAAGGGTTACACCAGGGTGACTTGGAAGAAGTCGAAAACGAATCCAACTTGGCAGAAAGATGACGGGGATATATAGCGGGATAATTACACAACTGCGAGATCTACTGAAACATGTAATACGTGTCCCCTTGTTCCCCCCAATGGGCGGATACTGAAAAACAACTTTCCGGAAGTGATCGATTCCGCTTTCACCAACCGGGGAATTACAGCAAACTTCTGCGAGTGGAAGCTTCTGCAAGTTGGCATTGCCTCCGAGAAATCAGTTGCAACCAGTGTGGCTCAATGCTAAGAACCCAAAGGACCGCAGATTTCGGCGTTTGCGGGGCTTGGGGGTAGCCTAATTTGGTGAAAGTAGATCTCAGTAGAAACATGCCAAAAAAACAACTCGTTCTGTGATACCCCAATACAATAGCCCATCCCTACTTTCTCGCTCGGCTTTTTTTTCCGTGCTTTCCCCGCGAAAGTGGCAGCCTTCCCTTCCCAGGGTCCATTTGTTTTGTGCGAATTCCGCTTTGCAAGTTCGAAACCAGTCCAAAACTCACCTTGAGAGCTTCAACGACTCTATCCCGACCAAAAAGACACAAAGACAGAGCTACAGAGGCCGGAGGAAACCAAGCGGCTTTCTCCCCCCGGCAAATTGGGCCACTCAAACTTTTTCCCTTGGGGCCGCAGCAGCTCAGTACGAAGACAACCAGCAGAAAGACCTGGCAACTCTGGGGATCCCCGAATTGGACCTTCATCGTCGCACGAAATGAGACCCTGGGATTTGGGGTAATCAAATCAGAAACCAGGGTTTCTGAGCTGTGCAAAATGGATTTCGTCCACTGCAAGTGTTCAAGGCCTTCCAAAACGATGCCCGATTCCCCCAGCCCAGTGGCGATCCCCTTTTTCCCAAATCGAGATCTCGGGATGCTTCTTCCCCCGCCCGAATTGGTGGTTTCCCTGGCTGCGCCTGGTGCACCCTCCTCCCACTAACATGGCCCTTGTGAGACAGTACATGAACCGGAAAGGCGTCTTTTACGGAGGGCCCGACTTGCTGTGAGGGTCCATGTTGGGTGGAGGGAAGTTCCTAATTGTTGGAAAGAGGACTAACCTTGGCTCGACTTAGACGCCCTACACGGAAAATGGAGGAACACCAAAAGGTGTTCCTAAGTCTGGCAGTACAACAACCACAACGAGGACAGGAATATTTGACCTTGGCTCTAACGCAACAAGCTTCAAATGTTGAATGGACCACGGCCAGTGGGGGAGCTTGGCACACTTTCCAAGCTTCCAAAGCCGGCGAACCATCTATTGCTCAAAGGTGGTACCACCCGACGGGTTCTGTCTGGGACCCGGTCAGCGGGGGAAGTCTTCGAATTTCCAGTTCCGGTCGCCTGTGCCCTTTGAGGGGATGATGCTTCTTCGCCACAAAAAGCGGATCGGTCCCCGGTTCGGGGGTCCCGTCCCTAACCAAAAAGACCGGGGTTTGCAAGTTGGATGACCACAGCCTGTGTTGGGCTTTGCCGGACCAGTTCACCAGACACCCAGTTTTTTTTTCGAGCATCTCGGAGAAATTCAAGCACCATTTATCAGTGGCTGTGCGTAAGTGTTGTCCCCACATAATCCAAACATGTCAAGTATCAAAAGGGCTTCTTATCCGCACCTATTTCTGGCAAACCCGAAGTTGCCTGAATCCTCTGCTCCAAAGCTGCCGAGCGTAAATGCTGCTGCCTCTGAATAGGATAGCCTTGACTATAGCGTTCCTGGCGACCAAAGCAGGCCCAGAGCACGCTCTGTGAGACAGACCATCTGGAGCTGAGCCACTGGTCGAAGTATTGACCTCGACAAACCCGGAAACGATCGACTCGCGAGTGCGATGGCGCAAAGAACATGACTTGGGCGGTCCAAATGTGCGATTGCTTCCCGTAAAGGACATGTGACACTGGACATGCGAAGTCCCCCGCGCACAAAAAAAAACAAAAAGCGCGAGAAAGCAACGCCCGCACTCTTCAAGGGCTCCATCCGACCAAGCTGGATCGACCCGCGTGCCAAATTTGTGCCTCGTGCCTGCAATGTATGAGTCATGGTTGTCCCTCCTCCAGAACCAGTTGAATCATACACTCCTGAGCCCATACCTGAACATGCCCGAGACGAGTCAAACACTTTTTGGGCGCAAACATCTTCAACCCCCGTCTTCCAACCGACCGCCTCTTTGGCTGAAAGTTGCCCAGGCTCTGCTGATATGTGTCACTCTTCAATCAAAATCAAGGGCATGTTCAGGAATATGTTCAGGAATAGGTTCTGGAAGTATGGAGGTTATATATTACCATCTGGATCAGAAGGATTGTGTAAGGACTATATAATGGGTCATACCACTAGTCCGTGCAAGGATTATATATTATCATGGCTTGTACGAAAAATAAGGATCATGTAATCGGTTACACGCTGATACTGTTGGTTAAGCTTCTGTACCTCCCGAACCCACACCTGAAAAATACCCTGGGACCCTTGAAACAAAAACTGAATCTGACTCTTTGTTACACCCACTCCACGGCTCATTCCCACACACCCTTCGACTACTTTGAGACCCAAATCCTTTTATCACCTTCCATGTTTGACCGGAACCCAAGGCCAGCCTTGCCCTTGTGGCTTGAAGCCGAAGGGAAACGCTCTTCTTTGCGGCCTCCACTAAACAGGAACCTGCCCCCCCTCCCCCCTCAAAAAGAAACAGGCGAAAACGAACAAACAAACAAAGAAACAAAGAAACATACAAGCAAGCAAACAAACAAAAAAACAAACAAAGACAAATACAAACAACGAAACAAACAAACAAACAAACAAACAAACAAACAAACAAAACCGCTGGAGCATGCCAAAAGACCATGAAAGGCGCTGGCGCTTCTCCATCAAGCCCGAGACATGCTCATCAAGCGGCGCAGAAATCCGCGTTCCAAGGGAAAGCGGACCCATCATCAATTCCCATGTTCTACTCAATCTAGAAAGGGGCTGTCCTGCAACAAAGAAAAAGACCAAATGGACCCAATACTAAGATTCTACCCCCAACTTGGAGTGTGGTCCCTCTTGTGGCTCAAAAGCCCCGTGGCCATGGAAAACAAAGGCCACTTCGATCTTTTTTGGGGTGAACCCTTCCAAAAGAATGAGAAAATCGGAGCCGCTCGTCGCCGCTCGTCGCAACTGCTAACCTTCGAAACCCGCTCCGCCGGTCCGGAGGCCGAAGCTTCGCGCTTCGCGTGGCTTCAGGCCACGGCTCTTGTTGCGCAGCCCGGGGCAGCAGGTCCGCCTGCTGCAGTGTCTTTGACGAGCGCCGAGCGGGGAGGCGCGAAAGTTCCGTGAAAAAAGGAAGCGCTCTTTTCAGCCTCCCCCAATATGGTTTGGTTTGGTGGTCAAGCGGTGACTGCCCATGTGCCCTCTACAAAAGCCAGGTTTCAAATCCCCAAGCCACTATTCCAAACCACGATAATACAAAACTGGTGGTCAATAAAGGAAAGCAAAAAAACTGATAGTTTAACAGAAGTTGCTTAAGCATGTTCGCTCAGGTGGGAATCCAAAATGAGACGGTTGAAACATGTTTGAACACTAGTGGACGTACAGCAAGGAGGGGCAGTTCCAGAAAAACCTCGAGGCTGTCGCAATGCGGGCGAACGTGGGGTGCTACCGGAACATTTTTGAACAAGTGAATGGCCCCACACTGAATCATCCACTTCGCATCAATTCATAGGAAAAAAGTATCACAGCATTGGTTTGGGCTGGTTCAGGGTTGGTTTGGAGGTGGTTTTAGGGCTGGGGTGGGTTCCCCCCCTCCGCCCTGTCTTGTGGTTGAGCTGTTGGGTTGGACGGTTCCTTCTCAAGTTCGGATTGGTTGAAATTGCGTAGGCCGCGGGGTGGCCGGGGGGCCGGGGGCGCCCGGGGGCGCCGGGGGCGCCGGGCGCCGGGGGGCCCGGGGGCGCCGGGGGCGCCGGGGGCGCCGGGGGCGCCGGGAGGCGGGGCCGGGGCGGCGTCCCGGGAGGGGAACACACGACACCGTACAGATGTGGAGAGAATATAAATACATGGTGATTGCCTGGGAAGACCCTCTCACCACTCCAAAATGGGCAGAGAATGACGGAATCGGGCAAAGATAGGCTGATGCAGCGTGGGGAGGTGTGCTTCTGTTGAACCTCCAGTCTGCCCTGGAAGAACAAGGTCTCGCCCGAGAATTGGGTGAAACATCTAGGACCTAGGAGGGGCGGGCGCGTGTTTCCTAATTCCATTATTCTTGCAATCTCTGGGAAAAAATAGAATTAAAAAATGCAAAAGATTGGATCAAAAGGGAGATCTCCAATCACCCCCGCTCCAACATCACTAATTTAAGCGCAGAAAGAAGAAACCGTGAAGGGGATTGCCCGGTCACAGGCTTGGCCAATCTCCGTTTAAACACCCAGGCCCCCGTGGCATAGGGAAACCAAAAAAGGAGGTTGTTTCAACAAGGGGGTGCAACTGGCCCCATTGATTTACAACTATCCTAGTCACCCTCCCCCCCCAATCGAAGGTTGAAAGGTAACAGCCCCACTCTCTGATTTTGAGGGCCCCAAAACAGACAAAACAATAGCCCCAGTTTAAGACAAAGGTTGTTCAAAACAATGGCTTACCTCCGTGTTCAGTCCCCTGGAAAAAAAACAAGCATGTGTCCAATAGTGCTAGATTCCGTGTAAAACCACCAGGGAAAAACGAAACAGATATTCTTAAGCAAATGGAAGTATATGATTATGATATCCGCACCTCCCAAGCATTAAGGTATAAGCCCTCCCTGGTTTCAGCAAACCGCTTTCGGCACCCAAGCACCGCCTTCCGATTTTTCCAGGCGCGGGCGCTGAGCGTGGCGCCAATTTCTCGGGGCCCCCGCATTCTCGCGAGGGTGTCCGAGTGGGCAAGCGAAGGCCTGTCCTGACGCTGATGGGCTCGGAAAGACGGGTGGGTCTTGTTTTGTTTTTTTTCAGGGAGCCAAACACAAAAGTGGGGCAGGCCTTTTGTCGTTGCCCGGGGGGTTCCGCAAAAGCAAGGTATCCTCAAAAGCCAGCCCCCCGGATTGGTTTCCTTTTCCCCCTTTATCTTGAGTAACAATCAGCAAGCATACGCAACGAATGGGCACAGTTAGCACACGGTTGGGTATGGGGGCACCACTATGGCAACTTTGAGGAAAATTTTCTAGGTGTCACAGAAAGAGGCAATATAGCCCAAAACCCTGGTTGGCTAGACCCCGTTAACGCCACCCTGAGCAAGGGTGAAGCAGCAATTGGTTGTGCTTGAAGGGACCACGGGCAACACTGGCTCCTTCGCAGGAATCCTTTTGTGTGTGCGCCACCCCTATCCTGTGGCACTTTGCACCGGCAATGACAAGCAGGAATGCAGCCGCTAACCGCTTGCCAGGTTGCTCGGTGTGTGACAGGCACTAAGTAGACATTTTCTGAGCAGCTTGGTCAAGCTCGCTTCAGAGCAGACATCCTTTACACCGACCGATGTCACTTTCCAGCCAAGGATTGCATCAGCTGATACAGCCCCATGTTCCACATCAGCAGATTCCACTATGGCCGCAAAACGTTGGAACGATGATAAACCAAAGATTAGGCTAAACGTCTAAGGGTACAGTGGATGCCAATGGGGTGTTAAAAATTGAACAAAAATGTGATGTTTGAACACCAAAGTAAGTCACGACCACCGGAGAGTCATGATACAAATAATTGAAACAAACCAAATCATGACCCCAGAACCAATGTCAACGGTCAGCTGTGGATGGGCAAATTAAAGCCATTCATCAACCTGAATGCAGGAAGCAAAGAGGATGATCAAACCTAAATGGGAGCGGGTGTGCCATTTACAATTTGCGGTTTTGGGCGAACACGAAGTAGCCCAGGGAAGCAAATGAGCACAAGGTAGATCACAAAGTGCCCACAGCACCCGGAAACACAACTCGGGTGAAGCTGTGGATGATGACCGGGTTGAGGATGTGACGGTAGAAGAGGAAAATGTTTGGGGAGGTTTGGAAACACGTTGCAATAGTAAATCGGGAAGTATGCCACCAAGCCCAGGGCGCCCGCGCCGTAAAACCAGGTACCTCCTAGTGCCAGCCCTATCCCGCACCAAGCAGCAAACTACTTAATGAGGGGGAAGACCGCCGCACTATGGCGCCTGACGTTTTACCGCAGAAGACCTGTCGGGAGGTGGAAAACTTGAGCCAAACGGCCATTCGGCCGTTTTGCCACATGATGAAACAACACGTGAACAAAACACACCCCCCTCATCCGATATCTGGACGAGAGAAAGGATGCGAGACAGTTGAGTTCACGACGAAAGGGACCAACCAAAAATGCCGGTGTCAACTCAGAGGTGAGCCAAACGGCATCACCTGGGCCCCAGTTAAAATCCCGCCACCACCCCGAATTATCGGGGCGACAGGATTATTTGACGAGTGGACCACATGAGTGAACAAAGACATATTGGAGGAACCAGACGAAGATTCCTCTCGTGCCGTTCATGAGTTGTCATGGGACGATGCCATGCGGAGGGGGATCCTATCTGGATCACCGCGCCTCACTGCACGCCGTGGAGCGGTTGGAAGAGTAGTCGAGTTGGGAGGAAATTAGAAACGGAAGTTCCGAAATTGGTGTGAAAATATCCGGCTATGGCCGGCCCGGCACTTCTAGTGCGGTCACAGCCTCACACAGGATCGCCAGGGGAACCGTCTCCGGCGCGCACGGCAGCGGTGCGGGAGGGACACGATCAACGCCGGATCAGCGGTACAGGGCAATGGAGACCATCACCCCCAGCAGCGCCGCACGGGCGAGAGGAGGACCGGCGCGGTCGCGTTTGTCGGCGACACACGTACTATCCTCGCCCTTCTAAGGCGGATACTGATTGCGGTGCCCGTCTACCACCCTGAACCAGGCTCTTCCCGGTCCCTGGGCGCGTCGTCTCTTCGGCGTCCACCACGGTCACCTCGATCACCTCCTCCATCCCGACGGCGATCCTCACCACCACCCCTATTGTGGTCGCCAGCCGGAGGTCGGCGAGGCGGAGGGGGATCTGATTGGTGACGTCGGTCATCCCTGCGCCGGTCCCGGTGGCGATCGCGACGGTCATCGCCCGGGTCATCACGTCCGCGGCGCTCATCTCGCCCCGGGCCGCGCCTCTCGGAGGTCTCCTCATGACGTGGAGGAGGTCGGCGATCATCGCGTCGGCCTCCGCGGGTGTCCCTGCCACGATCATCCCTTTGTCGGGGCGGGCCGGGATCCTCGCGTGCACCTTTGCCAGGTCGATGTTTTCCTCGACCCTTCCCCTCACCCTTAGGACCGCGACGATCCTCGCGGGCCCCAAGCGCGGTCCTCGACCGATCGTCATCTCGGCGGGGCCGCGACTCATTTTCCGCACGAGTGGTCCGCGGCACACCCGGGGGAAGCTCCCACTCGTCGTTGTCGTCATCACGCGGGTCGTGGCCGCGATGGCCGCCCAAGGAACCGGTGGCATCCCGTGGTGGGGACGCAGGAGTTCCGGGACCGCCCGATCGAAGACGAACTCGGGGAGTCGCGTCCTCGCCGGTAAAAGGATCCTTCTGGGTGTAGAAACCCTTAGTCCTGCCCCTTCTCTCCCCACCTTCCACACCGCTTCTCGCGGGGACCGGGGATGGGCGGGCAGGCTGGGCCATGCTCTTAGAGCTGGGTTGCCCGCTAGGCGGGACCTGAACGCCCCCCTGCCCTTTTTCGGGCGCGGGGACCCGACCACGAGATGTCCTTCTGGCCTTGGGTTGGTCGGACTCACCCTCCAGCTCGGACTCGGTGTCAGGGACACGAGTATTGATGGCCATGTCCTCTTCCTCAAACGGATCCCCAGTCGTAGTAACGCCTGCCGCAATGGGAGCGGGAGGAGGAGGAGGAGGAGTTGGCACAGCATCGCCAGAACTGACGCCTGCATGCGGCACCACGGGAGTCTCCGGTTCTACCGGGACAGGCGGCGCAGGAGGAGCCGGGGGCGGTGGCGGAGGGGGAGGGATCTCCTCCTCGTCGTCGCCCATGGGCTCGTCAAGGTCGTCAGGCTTCTCGTCATCTTCGTGCGAAGAACCATCCGATCCCAGCTCATCCTCCGCTGATCCAGCAAAGTCGGGCTCGTCTTCGTCCTTCACGCCGGGGCCTGGTGTAAGGCGAATTCCGGGTCGATGGCGATCGCGGGGTCGGAAGCGGTACTTCCTTGGTACAGGGTCGGACAGCTCCTGTTTGATGTCATCCTGGGTTTGAGGACGGTCGGCCAAGCATGTGTCGTAGGCAACGGTGGACGTCCGGTAGATCAGATCGTCCATACTGCTGAGGTCGTTGAGGGTGTAGACATACCCCTTCTTAATGCCTTCCCGTATCGTGTCCATAGCCCGTTTGAGGCGCGCGGCAGGATCGAATCCGGCCTTTCTCCGCATGGCCTGCAATAGCAGTGCTGTGCGAGCAGCCCCACCTGGAACTTGAATCCCTCCCCGGACACATCGTTGGGGAGTACCGGAGAAAGGTGTCCTGTTCTCAGCCCAATGATATGGGCCTCAAGAATGTAGTAGGACGTGTAAAAACCGCATCGGTTGGCGTTGAAGTTTGCGGTGGTTAGGCGTCTGCCCCACTCAGCCGCATATCCCTCATATTCTTCGAAGAATTCGGGGACGGAGCTCCCGTTGAAGGCCAGACCCCTTACCAAGATCGCCTTTGCTACCCACTCTTCCACGTTGTTGTCGACCGTGTCACGGTATTTGCCGTCAAGGACTTCGTCTCGGAGCGAGTCGTGAAGTTTTCGGAAAATGCCATCCACGTCCTCTTTGTCAAGGTACTTAGGAGGCCGCATCCCAGACATCAACAAGGACCGGGCATCGACGGCGGGACTCTGCGAGTAGAGGGCCATTCCGATGGCGTTGGCGTCTGAGTTGTTCCACAGAGCGGGGACGAAGCCCTCGTATTTTGCCAGCCAGGGAGGAATCACCCCGTCAGTGCTCGCTATCGTGCGAGGGCCGCCGTTCGTGTCTCCGGTGGGCAGGACGCCATCGTAGAAGATGGGAAGGTAGCAGGCGGTGCACAGGTGAGCGCCGACCGGATGGGCCGTCATGCACCTATGGCATGGAACGGACACCACCTCGCGGGCATGTTCCGTCTTGGTGATCTGATGGTACTTCTCCATCTCGTCCCGACACTTCCTCGGGTTATCACTCATGGAGTTGAGGAAGTTGGGCGGATAGCACCAAGGCCTCAGGTAAATGATGGAGCAGTCCTCCTTGAAGTAGACGCATCTCCAGTACCCGATCGCGATGTTCTCGCGCGATGCAAAGGTACCCTGACGAGTAATATGCATGCCCCCATTTTCCATGGAGAAGAAACGTGCATCGACAGCCATGACCACATATCGGGGATCGCTCCTTTGGCGTCGACCCGAGGTGTGCAGCTCCGTCACGTTGCTGTCGGTGATGCGGTCGACAGTGTCGTTGGGGCACTCTCCGTGATCGCGGAGGGATTGATACTCATCCGGCCGAGAGGGAAGGAGCTCGATCAGAGCTCGCCCACCCCGAATGATCGCCCCACGTTCTACGTAGAGCCGATACATTCGGAGAGGCACCACCTTGTAGAGCGTCTTGGGAACCACTTTGGAGGTGATAGGAAGACAAACAGGGCTCTCGTAGAGCATGTATTGGTATCGTTCACGAAATGCCCGGTAATCAGTGTCGGATCCGATCTCAAGCGACCTTACCGCCGCTATGCGGGCGGAACCAGGCAGCAACCGACGCTCCTTGTCACGAATGACGGTGATGATGATCTCGAACATTCCCACCCCATCCTCGAGAAAGGAAGACAGGAGGTATGAAGAAAAGGCATCCTCGGACTCGACGCTGGTCCCGAAGTAGTGGCTCAGGAACTTCTTCAGTTGTATCACCGAAGTAACGTTCCCTTGCCCGCTGGCAGACGAGGCCTCCAACTCTGGGTCCTTGACTGCACCTGCATTTCCAGGCTGCACAGCTGTTCCACGGAGCGCGTCGCGTATTTCCGCGCATGCTCTCCTGTAGTAGTGCGAAGAGGCGCCCGTTCTACCCTTCACCTTCTGACGGATCTCGTCGGCGAAGTAGTCCAGAAGCTCCTCGGGTGCGGGAACAATGGCCTGGATCATCAGGTCAGGATCACTCTTGGTCGGGAGGATAGGCCCTGCCCTGGATCTCACTCCCATCTCCAGGAATCGGGCAATGTCCCCGATTTTGGCGCACAGAGTAGCGATCGTGTTTCCGATCCTGGGGGCGATATCTTCGCCTCTCCTGGCGCCGAGGATGACCACGTTTTTCTTGATGGACTCCTCCTTCAGCCTCTCGAGGTTCCTCCGGGTGCCATCAGTGCCTTTCACCGCGCTGAGGCGGAGAACCGCAGGCTCCGGTTTGTCCGGTCGCACGAGCTGGCCGTCAGGAATCTGGTCGAAAATGCGCGAGGCGGACTTCACTGCTGGGACATTCCTGTACTGATCCGGCACGCTGTAAAAGGCGTAGGCGAGAGTGTCATGCGAGGATGTCTCCCAGTACGTGTACTCCTCGGAATCACGCGGGTCACCGACGCGCGACTCACGGGCCAGAGACGCTCCGCCTCGAACTGCGATCCGATGGTCGTGGGCAGCATGGCCCTCTCCTCCTCCGTGCAGTCGACGTATATGAACTGACCGGTGTGCAGATCTCTGGGCGCGGCGAAGGGCCCCGCAGTGTCATGAACGCCCAGTAGAGTGCTCCTCGCCTCGACCTGGCTAGGGAGCGCATCCGCAGGAGGATGGGCGGGCTCGGCAGGGGCGTCAGGGGCTTGAGTGGCAGGCGGAACAGGGTCGTCCTTCTTATGCTCAGAGGCCCCCGTGGCGGTTGTTCCCGCTGCCTCTCCTCCAGCCACTACCGGTTTGTCCCGGGGCTCATTCATGTCAACGTCCTCACCGGCATCGCGAGCCTCTTTCTCCGCCTTCTCCTTGGCCTCCTTGATCTCGCGTGCAGTAGGACGTCGATAAGCCGGCCAGGGGATGCCCATGATTTTGTCACCACGGGTGAAGGCGGACTCATCTCTGCGAATGATAACTGCCCGATCTTCACGCGATCCAGACATGGCCAGAGGACCACACATGGACCGGAAGACCTGTGCGACCGATTGTGCCAGGCAGTCCGGGTACTCCCCTCTGAGCGCGGTGGTTCGCCATGTGTCAGGGATGTTCGGCTCCAGCTTGTTGCCACGATCGTCGACGCGATCGAGCTCACCAACGATCTGGTGAAATGGCAACGAACCAAGCCGGGTCTTGCGGTGAGCGGCGTGGAGGCAGTCATAGAATGTCCTAATCTTCTGCAACCCAGCCACAGCACCGGCCACGTGCGGGTGAACATGCCCCATCCTCCAGGCGGTCGCCAAGGCCATATCAAGGCCGGCACGGACCGCGGAGAGCTGGGAGTTAAGGTCATAGGCGTTCATGTACTCTGCCGTCCAAAAGACGTCATCCATGGGAATGACCTCGCCGTTCCTGGAATCGACCATTCCGAGTCGGGTCCCGTCGTGCACCATTGCATCGCACCGTGTCCTGTTCGGATACGAGTTGGAATTCCCAAGCGGCTGCTTGGCTTTTCCGAAGATGCCGGTGTGGTGGTCGCCGGATTCGCCCTTTCGGGTCACGAACTTGGAGTCGATCTGATCACGAATCTCCGGCGGGTATTCAGGGGGAACGATCGTTTCCATGACCTTTGTCCATTCGTCAGCCTCGGTTCTATCCGTGGCCTCCTTCCCGAAGTGGACATACTGGAGCTGCCTGGGGCCATGCACAGTGCATTTGTCTGCATATGCGTGGGCCCAGTCAACCATCGTGGCGCGTTTGGCCATCTCACGTTGCCCATGGCGATCATTGGGGATGGCAGCGTTCAGTGTCCTCGATTGATCACCCTGCTCTTTAGTCACCTGGTCCGAGTTCCTCGCCTTGTTAGCGTAGCTGGCCACGATCGGCTCGAAATTTTTCTCTCGAGCAGCGATGTGGTGAAGCACGAACCTGTCGGGCCGGGTGAACGCCTCGTCGAGGGAAATCGACCCTCTCTTCGGCTCCGTGTCGTCTCCATAGTAGTTGGGATTCCGCTCTTCGGGTTCCTCAAGTCCGCCGTGCACCGGATCCTTCGACTCCGTGGCGCTAGCTCGGACGACCCTGTGTCGGGACGATCTCCGCTGAGCTTTCCATGCCTCAAGCGTCTGAAAGGTCTCCTGCGAGTCGGGATCATAATACTCGCCATCGGGGGTGATGGTATATCCCTCAACGGAGACCCCCGCGTCCCCGGTGGAGGTGCGGGCATCGGGGTCCACCTCATCGAACTCCGAGAGATCCTCCTTTGTCGGAGGTCCTCCCGATCCAGTGCTCCCCCCTACCTCCATTGAAGCAGCAGTGTGGGGATCGACGCCTGGTACGTCATCAGTCGTCTGATCAAGGGTCTTCATGAGGTCTTCGAAGCTCTCCACATCATTGCCTCTGATACCGACCGGTTTGGTCACCGGCGCTGCGGGCGGCCCACCTTCAGGGGTAGGAGTCGGGACAGTGGTGGGGGCGGCCGGTTCTACCGGCGTGCCACGCCAGTATGCTATCTCGGCGTCAACATCCATGTCGTCATCCTTCTCCTCGACGGTCGGGAGCGTGGGGACGTCCTTCCTTTCACTTCCCGCTGGCTTCTTCAGCTCCTCAGCCTTCTTTTTGGCCGCCGCCGCGGCCTTGCGAGATGCCTCAGGCGTCGCGAGGCGCGGGAAGTTGCTCTCGTCCTTCCCGGGCGGAGTCAGCACAGACTTGGGCAATGGCCCCCCCCATCGGGGGGCCTTTGGCGGGTCGGCAGGCTCGGGAACCGGTGAACTTCCCCCGGAAGTGCGGATGTTTGGCGCCCGAGCGGGAGGTGCACCCTTGGTAGCCGTAGAGCCGGGATCCGGCGACTTAGCTGGCGTGCCGCCCTTTGCAGGCACGGAAGGGACAGGGGCCTTGGGGACACTCCTAATGTCGATGGGCCCCTTCGCCTTGGCGGGCGAGGCTTTCGGTGGCGAGACGGGGCGCGTCGGTGGCGACATCATCTTCGGCGTAGGGCCTTTGGGCTCGGCCTGGCGGGCAGGAGCCTTCGCCACAGAGGGAGCCGCCGCCTGTGCGGGGGGCGTCACCTTAGATGCCGCATCAGTCATCTCTACGTCATGCGATTGACCAGAGCTATCTGCCCCGGCGACCTTCGCTGGCGGGGCGGTGGAGTAGGTTAACGAATCATCCCAGACCTTGGTCTGGAGAATCTTTTCGGCCTTCACCTTCGCGTCCTCGTCGGGAGGATACATGGTCTTCTTGTACAACATGCCCAACGTTTTCGCAGCATTGGTCGCACTCATGACGCGGTGTAGCGTCCACGAGATGTCCACGGCCGCGCTGGCGAGAGCCGGGAGCGCTACCACAGCTCTGTACTTGTTCGCGGGGGCGCCGGAACTGCCGACACAGTGGTCGCCCCAGAAGGCGAAATCCGCAGGAACCACTATCAAGTTCCTCTTCATCGCTGCCCTGATGAACGTCGTGATGACGCCGAGCATGTTGGTATTTCGAGCGGGCTGAAGCCATGACGCAACCGAAATGAGGATCACCACATTCGATCCAGCTCTCCTCACGGACTCAAGCCTTTCCAGGGTGGTGTGGATGAGGGTTTGCGCGTTGCTCTTGATGACCGACACCTGCTTTTTCTCATCCCAATCGGCCAGGTCATGGAGACGGGTCGCAAAAATGCAGGTGTCATACTCCATGGCCCCCCTTCCAACCGCTTTTTCGCGGTCATGAGTGAGCCGTGTGGCCTCTTCGACCATGGTGGCGATGGGGATGTGGTAACCGCTCTCCCCGTACGGGCAGTGGAATTGGATCTTCGGGATGGATCCCTTTCGTGGCCCGCTGTCAGTGGACCGGAGAGTGTCCAGTTGCGCACTGAACTCATCCGCCGTGATGTAAGAGCCCTTCTTGCTCTTCCCGCGCGACGCAAAGCAAAGGTCGTAGAAGACAAGCACCTGGGCATTGGCCTTAATCGTTGGCTCCTCCAAGTATGTGGGAGGCCCCCAACCCGCTGCCATCGCGGCGAGGATACCGGTGACTCCGGTAGTGCTCATAGGCAGGAGGCCCTTCAACACCGACGGTATAGTCGGGACATCAGAATCAATGCATGTGAGGGCGAATTCCGGGAACACGGTCAGGATGACGTTCCTGAACATTTGGTTTCCCCAACCTATCCACTCTTTTTCGAGGGCATTCTGGTCGTATGTAGTCAGATGAGAGGTCTTAGGCCTACTCAGGCTGGGGAGCACCTCACTCTCGGGGTTCGTGATCCACTCTTGTTTGTACTTCCCGATCATCTTGTCGATGTCAAGAAACATAGTGGACGGCGCCAGATGCTCCTCCATGATGTAACCCGAATATTTCGGGTACTCATTTTCGAGCGCAAATGGGATCGACGATCCAGCCTCTTGCACCTTCACAGCGTATGTGTTGCTGACGAGACGATGCCTGGCGAACTCCGGACTGAATCCACCAGTCTTCGTGGGGGTGCTAGGAGCAGCCAATCGCTCCAGTTCGCGCTTGGTCGCGCCAATCTCCCCGATAGCATTAGGCTGAAAGAAGGCGCGCTTCCTCCAAGAGAGCGACGGAGAGCAGGGGTTAACCTCAATGTAAGGGTTGAACCGTTGCAACTCGACGTCTCCGTTTGCGTAACATGTGGAGAACCCCTCACCACCCGTGATCAGCTCCAGGTCATGGGAGAACTTGATGGCGAGAGCAAAAATGGGTGCCCGAGCCAACATGAGACGCCGCGTTTTATCTCCGCGGGGGTTGTCACCGCTGGCAGCATCCACAGGCAGCATGAAAGAAAGATGAGCCCAGACTCCTTGGCCGTAGTGCGCCCACGGGGTGTACCCGAGCGCTTGGCTGTATACCAGCGACGTCCAAATCCCGAGTTTGTCCTCGGACTCTGAACTCACCACCTCTTCATGGGCGATGGAGGCCCAAAGGGAGAACTGGCTGAGTCCGTGTGCCCAGAGCTTGTTCTCAATGCTCCCCTGTTGCCATTGGTTCCAATTCGGGGACTCGGCATCAATGACAGACGAGAGTGAGGGTACGATCCAATATCCCTCGCCTGCCGTGATGCCGTAGTCGTGGGCCACGTTGGTCACCCCGGGGGTGGCGAGCCTCTCAACCTTGTTCCACAGGAAGAACTGGTCAAGCACAGTTGCGACCTTCAGCTCAGAGGTCATGTGCTCCGCAAACGCTCCAAACCCGCCGATGGTCGATCGATCTGCTAGTGGTCCTATCCTGACACATGTCGATGATCTCCTCCAAGGTTCTATCCTTAATGAGGGAGATGCCATCAACAACGATCTCTGGGGGAACGAACATAGCAAGAGGGCGCATTTGTAGCCACTTTCTCACTATGGAGGGCTCGTACTGAGTGAAGCTGCTGATGCCTCCCGTGTGTTGGGAACGGCGCGGATCACCCATGTCATAGCAGTCGGTTGTGAAGCCGACATAGCTCCGGTACTGGTTCTGCTTGACCGCCAAGTACTCAGTCCTCCAGTTCTTCTTCAACTCCCCGTCGGCGTTCGTGATGGACGAAGACCACCCTCCTCCGGACGGTCGACAGCAGGGGTGTACTGCCGGGTCGACATCCCTCGTCTCATCGAGCCCGAGCGGCGCAATGTGGGCGTGAGGGAGGTAGTGGGTGGCAGAGCCACGGATGGGGATCGCATCGCACAGGATTGCCGCAGCGGTCAGGGCATTGTGCTCAGTGGCGATGAAACCAGAGTCCTTGAGCAGGGCGATTATGTTGGCCGCCCTTCCTCTTCGGTAATTTAGGATCTTAGTCCTAACATCCGCGGGAAAGGAATCATAGCCCTCACATTTGACGAGACCATTGATCATGGTCTCCACCTGCTCTCCGGTGATCACATCGCTCAAACGGGCAGCCTTTAAAGCCGCGCGACCGTTGAGCTTGGAAACCCAGCTGTTGAAGCTGTTCTGCATGATGTTGGCCACGGCTTTTACGCGGCCGGTGACAGGGTAGGGGAACCGCAGCGAAGATGCGCTGGAAGGTGTGGGGAGGCTTTTCTCAGCCCCAGCCCTGGTGATCGATCCGCTTTCCGCGGAAGCCATATCACAGAACCCGCGTAGAAGTAGCGGAGGTGGGAAGTGGTCCAAGGCAGCCGCCGGCGGCGGTGCAGGAGGGCGATGGAGATCGCCAGTGGTCGCACAGCAGCGGTGCGTGAAGGTGGTGAAGATCACCAGCAGCCGATCGGCTGTCGAGGCCGGGGTGGAAAGTCCGTCTAGGACACGTCACCCGGGCCAGGGAATGCTGCAGCAGCGGCCCAGAGCGCGAGGCGGGGCGGCTATGTGCAACACTCAGGCTCTCACAAATAGTGAAAATAGAGGAGCTCAATTGGATTCAAAGACGAATAGTACACAATCTCAAGACCGACAATACCATCAAGAATAAACAAAGGTCAAAGCCCCGAGTGTAGGGGAGTCCCATATGGTCTTGAAGTGATCGGAAATGTGCATCGCTTGCCGATGTAGACTTCCGAGGAAGTCGAGCTCAGCTGAAAGAGCCAAAAAGCGACATGTAAACGCTTATGAGCACCCCATAGTGCATGGCGAGCAAGAAGAGAGCACAGGTTCAACAGAGATCGAAAACATTCAACCGAAAATTTCACCGAAAATCCTTTCCCAGGCAACATCGTGAAAAGAGAAGTTGTTCTTCCCGTTTCGAAGCGATATAGAGCAGGGTGCACAGCGTAATCGATCGTTAGTCCGTTTGTTCACGGCAACAGTAATGACGGTGGCATGACCGCAAGCTCCAATCTGGCAACTGCAGAGATTAGATCTGTATAGGTCATGATCATCAATAAATTGGCGGATTTTCTGAAGACAGAGTCCGGGCAGGTCGCCACCAAATCCGATAACAATGTCAAATTCGTGATGTATAGCATTCAGAGCAAAGGCAAGAGTAGAAGCAGTAAGCGCGTCGCACTTTTGTCGAAACCTCCTGATCTTGGACCAATCCCTTTTGCAAGAATCCGGGCATGAAGGAAAAATATTGAACACAGCAAAATTATCTCTTTTTCCTTTTAATCCGGGATACGTAGAGATCCCTCCGGTGCTTCCATCATCGAGATCGATTTTTACGACTCTGTGCCCGCGCTGAGGGGGCAGGAGTGGTAACACAGATGAGTCAATGACAACGGTCAGGTTGTCATTCTCAGACGCCCTAATCTCGGTGATTGAAATCCTGCAATCTGAGATGTTGGCGTCATTGATGAAGGAGTTGAACTTTGAGTCATGATCGGATTCAACGCGAACCCCCCTGATTGGTGGAAGAGCAGGAGCGGCAGGGGGAATATGCACGGGTTGGGTGGGATGGGAGAGATATGATTGCAGAAACCCCTGCTTGAACATCCCAAGGGTGTGGAGATTTTTGCTCCATACGATCTTGTCAACGCACGCCTTTGTGAGGATGTCGGCTCCCTGATAGTCCGAAGGGCATGCAACGAAACGGAATATCTTGTCGTTGTATCGCTCATTGAGCCACGCGATATCAACCCGTTTGTATGCGCATTGCCCGTGACGATTATTCTGCACGCGGCTTCATTGTCCTCAAGGACGCTGATGGGTTGTGGGATCGAAGCGTCATATTTGATTTTGCACTTACACACGATTGTCCGAGGAGCCGCGACCGATGGCAAAGTGCCAGAGAGCGGCGAGCATCATGGCTTCTTTGGAAATGCCGTGATCGAGGGCGACAATTTCGGCCTCGGGAGTAGACTTCGATACGGAAGTTTGCTTCTTGCTCACGGCGGTGATGGGCATGTAGGTGCGGGGGCCAACGAGGCACACGAGGACCCCGGATGTGCTTTTTGCGTCGGTGCGATCACCGGCGAGGTCAGCATCGCAGTAGGTGACGACTTCGATCATATCAGATCGATCGCCAACCCATCCGTAGAGGTGCAACTCAATGGTGGAGTTAATGTACGATACGAGCCTGTGAAGCTTCTTGTCGCACAATTGGTTCCACTTTGTGATTCTGCTGGCAAGCGCTTGCACTGGTCGGATTAAATCATAACGGCCCATACGAGCACCGTATAAGATTTTCATCAAGACTTGTGCAGCTGCGTCGCCTAGGACGCCGGGCTTGGCAGAGATGACCTCGATGTCTTCTTTTTGATCAACAAGCCTGTCAAACTCCGGGTTTACCGGGTTCTCGTCAAACTCAGGCTTGCTCTCGTCGAGGAACGGGGTCTCGACAGTCTGAAGGGCCTTTGGAAATTTTGACTGGCAAAGTTCGAGGTAACGCTCAACACATGCTTGCATGAAGCAAGATTCGTTGTACTTGATGAGGTTGATCTTGGCTTTGCCGCGACATGCGTCGGCAGCAGGCCTTCGGTCCGGCCCGAAACGCATCTCCGGTATAGGCTTCGAGGGAGGATGTCCGACCGTCCAGGCAGTTCTCGGATCGAAGGGCCCATCAACGGTGGCTGATCTGAACTCGTGCTCGCAGCCGAGATACCTCTTGAGAGGACGGGGCTCCTCCATATTGATAACGGAACCTATGAGTCTCCACCCTTCGGCGAGGTTAGCCGATGGGCCACTTTGCTTGAAATCGTCAACATAGACAACGAGAAAGGTCTCAAGTGCGGGGTGACGAAAAACACTGGGCCAGTCGGGGATGGGCACAAATCCAACCTTTTTAAGTTGGGTCTCGCAGTGCTGTTCCCAAAAGCCTCCAGCGTCGGGGTGTCCATAGAGCGCAAGAACAAGGGGGCATACGGGGTCTTGCATGCCCTCCCATTCCTTTGGCCATTGGTCACGGGGAAGGCGTATCCAGGTCTTGGTTCCGCCGAGCAACGCCTGTGTATATGCGGATTCCCCGTCGCTGACTTCAAGCGAGTTTCCTGGCAAAAGTCCGTATGCATCAGCAACCTTTCCCGCCGCCATGGTGGCAGGGCACGAAGTGATTTCGGAAAACAGAGCCCAGGCATTGGACTCGTCCCTAACGTGACACCCCTCGAAGACAACACGGCCCTTGAACTTCCTGTTCGGATCATCCTCAGCAAGTTCGTGATTCTTTTCGACGCATATGTCAAAAATACGACCGACGTGAACTTTGGTCCCTTCTCGTTTTGCCTCAGCAGCGACGTCACGCCACTCACGCACCCTGGATTGGTCCCAACAGCCAAGATCCCTGAGCTTCTTCCACTCTTTTTCTAGGGCGGCGAAGGCCTTGGGGTCGAGCTTTGCCTCCTTTCGAGGCACAGGGCGAGCGACACAGGCACTGAACGGAGGGAGCCCGAGAAATGGACTGTGACCGGACCCATCGGCCCCACGAGGCATGGCAAACCACTCGGTGTTTCCGGTGGAGGACCACATATGTGATGGGAAAGTAGCGGATGCAGCGGGGGCACCTTTGTCGGTGCTACCGAATCCTTGCCCCCCTCTTTCGGTGGCACGCGGCTTCTGCACGCATATGACGGGCTCAAGAATAGAGACGCGCTCAAGAATGAGTTGCGCGATTTTGTCTCCCCTCTTGATGAGGAAGTCACAGTTCGAATGGTTGAAGATTACAACTTTGACCTCTCCGGTATAGTCGGGGTCGATGACGCCGGCACCGATGTCAATCATGTGCTTGGCAGCAAGGCCAGAGCGGGGGGCTATTCTCCCGTATACTCCCTCGGGAATGGTGATGGCTAAGCCAGTCCCGATGGTGGCTTTGTCGCCAGCGGGGACTATGTGATCATCGGCCGATTGAAAATCCAGACCAACACTTTCAGGAGTCCCGCGATTCGGGATAGCGACCCCTTCCCGAAGAGGATGGATGTAGAGCGCATGGGGGTCTCTTTTCCATGCAGCGCGGTTGTTGGGCTCGGCGACCGCGACAGGAATCGTAGATCTCTCAGTCCTCCCTCTGTACCAGGATTTGATGATTGTCTGGCACATCTGCTTTGGATAGAGGGCAGTGAGCGGAGTGAGGGACCCCTCAATTCTGGCGTGCGCGAACCCCTTTTCATGATGACACGTTCGGCCCCCGAGCGCGGCGGCGAGGTCGGGAGAGTTCGTAGCGATTCTCCACTGCTTCCGGATGGGCGTTCCGTTCTTGTCCTTCATTCCGAAGTCGCATCCGTCAATATTGACAGTGAGAATCTCAGGATCGTCAAGAAACTTCTTCATGAAGGGTTGAGACCATCCAAGGCAATGACGTGGCCATTCATAGGCAATTCGTCCACCACCCTTCCGTACTTCGTGAGAAACTCGAATGAAGGCCGCGAACATGATTTGGGACTGTCTTCGAGCGTCGTTAAGCTCGGCGGCGAACTCGGGTCCGTACTGAGAAAGGTTGACGTATTGCCAAGTACTCCAAGGTCCACAGGGAATGGAGGACCAAAGATCGCATTTAGGATTCTTCCTAACGATCTCGATTAGCCTCTTAACATCCTTGCCCTTAAGGATATCAAAGGAGCCCTTGTGCACGCGAATGGCATCTCCACCAAATTCGAACATAGTGGCGGAAAGTGCGGAATCGGCTTCGCATGCAAATTCAATTAGGAGTGATTTATTGGAGGTGGCCGGCGCGCCAGGGTGATCGTCGCCAGGCTTGGAGCGAGACTTCTCAACCTCAAGCTCCCTCTCAGTGCTGACATAGATCCTTCGCGCGGTGAGCGACATGGCTCGCCAATCATCGGACGAGATGGAATTGGGCTTCCCCGTCCCGGTGTAGGGACGTTCTTTGCGTTTGGAGGACTGAGGATAATCAATGTCCTCCTTACTTCCCGGTAATGCATCTTCGCAGAGCGGCTTCTTGGGAGAGGGACGCCTCCTTTTGGGCGCGCACCCCTTGTCAAAGAGGATGGTAACCCCGGTCCAGAACTTGTGTGTTCTAACCCGATGGCCGCTGGCATACACATCACGGGAGTCGCGATAGACCTCGTCTTTGGAGTCGAGGAAGTTGCAATGAGTGATCCTGACGTCGTCGAGATCAGCTTGGACCGGCCCCCCTGAAGGCAGAGGACGGGTGTCGTCTCCAAAGAAGTCCTTTCTCGCCTTGACATGGTATCGATGCCAGGACCTTTCTTCTTCAAAGCGCACCCAGTAATCATCCCTTTTGTCAGGGGAAGATCCATCCGAGACGTGACTATCTATGATGTCAGTCTCAGGAACATTGTCAAAATCAGCATTCTGTCGCCGATTTCGACGATCATCCTCATCGTCTCCATGGTCAAAGCGCCCCTCGTCAAAGCTGAAGGACTCGTCTTTACGGGGCAGAATTTTTCCGCTGAGGTGATCAGGGTCTGATAGGCGATCATGCTTGTATGATGCAATTTCTCGGGTACGAGCCTCATATGCTTTTAGCAGAGGAAACACGAACGGCTCTTCAGCATCGTGGTAGATCTGTTTCACTTGGTGGATACTGGGTCGAACAACTCCAGCCTGAAAATGCTCGAGGTCAGCAACATAGTAGTCGCCCTTCCATTTCCCTCCAGGTTCGAACCGATAACCAAGAAAAACACCAGGTTTGGCTACAGGGGCGAACTTGGGAGCCTTATAGTGATCGTGTTCTTCGCCGGGAACAGCGGGAGCGATACTAGATTCTTCCTCATCGAAGTCAGCGAGGGGGTCGTAGTCACAGTCACGCAGAGCTTCCTCGATTTCTTCTGCTGACATGGGTTCATAGTCATCATCAGAAAGAGGTGCGTCTTCCCTTGAGTTTTCGCCCCATTTCTCGAGAGCGTGGACGTCGACCTGAAAATAGGTTTCGCCAATCCAATCTTGCGATTGATCATCTCTAGGATCACTCAGGTTTCTCCACGTGGTTGACTGAATAGAGTCATTTTCACCGTTGAGATATTTAATGATGGTGAGAGTTTCGTCAGCGAGGAATTCAACGTCGATTGGGCAGTTGGAGCCCCTTGGATCGAAGAGTTTCTTTCTGGGTGTCCGGTGTATACGGATAACACACTCGTTCTCTTCGTCTTTGCTCCAATAGTCATCGTCGGCAGGCTTATTTTGATCTTCGGGGGCGTTTTTGATCCCCCCCTTTTCAACTCGACGCGGTTTGGGGGCGACGGGGAAGAAATCAACCAAGCAACCGAAGGGAAGAAGCTTGCCGTTGAAAGGAAGGGGGGCGTGTCTTTTAGACCACGCGCTTCCACCTCCCCGATTCTCGATGTTCCTAGCGACGGCAAAGTACTTTGTTGCGTAGGGCCACCATCGGGCTTCTAACCCGGCTTGACGTAAAAGCACACGTGCACCATGAAGGACTAATTTGACTTTGTTTTCAATGATGCCGTTGGTCTTTGGCATTCCCGGAGTAGACCATTCATGTATCCAGCGCAGTTCTTTGCAAGCACTGACAAGTTCTTTAGCTTGATCAGTGTGCATCATCTTGATGTCATTTTGAGGCCCTGCGAAACGGTTGAAAGCGTCAACGGTATTAGCATCAGAGCGGTTCATGACAGGCATGACATCGATCCACGAAGTGGCGAGATCATAGAAAACGATGGCGTCGGCCTCGCCGTTGATGCCCCTGTCACGTAGCCCTCGCAGAACCATCGTGTCGGCGGTGACTAAGTCGCCAAAGTCTTCGGCTCCATGACCAGCCGCGCCCTTCTTCCGGAACAGTCTAACATTCTCCATCTTGGCACGCTGGCAATGCGAGCAAAAAGGGTTCTTGGGAAGGTGAGTCATCATGTGGCGGAGGGTCAAGGCGTCAGCTCTCCAGTCATCGGCGCTACGCAGGGGGCCGTGGCCTTCAAGTTCGACGGTTTCCTCAATTGGATCAGAGGCAGGAGGATCAGGGTCGGGTGGGCCAAGATGGCCTTCGGGTACAGAAGGTATGTCCTTTGTTCCCTCTCGGATGACATCCCCGGAAAGAGCAGAAGGAGCGGGAACAGCAGGGATGTCAGGGTATTGATCGGCCACCGGAGAACTGAAGTTACAACGTGAGGCAGGCAAGTACGGGACGTTGTTCAGCACGTCGAGCACAATTTCCTTGCCATCAGGCCCTTGAAGGACGGGAAGCTCACCTGCGGGCCAGGTGAATGTATAACCTTGCTCCATACAGCGTTTGCCGATTGAGATAAGCGATGGCGTGTTCTGCATGACGTGGGCATCAATCACCTCGTCAATGTCCTGCATATCAGCAGCAATGCTTCCGAGGGTCGACGCTGTACCGTTGGCGGTCTGCAGGGCATGGGTACGTCCAGTTTTCCTCACCAGACTCTGCTCTCCGGCACTAAGTTCGTTCATTCCAACAAGGTCGATGGGGCAGCCTGTATCAGCAAGCCATCGGATCGATCGTTCGTGCCCAGGAGCGGATGGAGTGGAGGACATGCGCGATGCTCTATACATCATGCGCCGTCGAATCGGCTTGGATTCAAGGTATTCGCCCTCCTGATCAATGGCGACCTGCTCCTGCATGGAGAGTGCGCGGAGAATGGCCTTCTCACTTTGCCGTTCAATGGTGATCTTTGAAGCGTTCTTGAACTCCCCAGAGTGAGTATATGATGGATTCCTGGATTTCTGAGAAACATGAGAAAACTGCTTCATAAGGTTATTATCGGAAACGACGATATACTCAATCATGGCGGAGTCATTGATCTGAACTGTCGGGCTGCGATCGTCGTTGTAGACGTTCGGACGCATAGAGGCATTCCACGCGGCACGCTTAACAGGATCAGTGTATGACCAAAAAGTAGTTTTCACGTCGCCGGTAAAACCGATAGGACAGAACATCCTATTCCGCGAAGTGTGAGGGGTGATTGGAAGGTCCTGGATAACCCGTCCGTCGGGGATGGAAACGGTACGTCTCCACACCACATGCTGTAGCTCGGGGCCTCCACCAGTGGGTCCCTGAAACATGCAAGCCCGGTGATCGGTTCTAGACCACACCTGTGCATCAGCAGGAGGAGAGCGGCCGGGTGTCCTGTCAGAAAGGGCACCCTTCAGGCCACCAGATTCGCATTTGGTCGCTGGGCATGCGATAGATATTCCCGGCGAGGCCTGTGGGTAACGGCCCGCCCCTCTCAGAAACCCTCGTCAACCCCGGGTGCGGGACTGTCAATTCGCCCATCAGGATAGGGATTCGACGAATCGCCCCCTTGCTCACTAGCAGGGGCACTTGGCTTCCTGGGAAGCGGGGCTAGGTCAGGAGGGGGCTTCTCATGCTTGTACGTGCACTTTGGACGCGTGCACTTGCCGACGTTTTGCCACTCTCTGCAGTACCCAGGGTATATGGGACCGTCGTTATCCCGGGGAGAATTCGGCTTCTCCTCATGGTGCGCAAAGCGGCAGTCAGAACCTCGCCTACATTGCCCCTTCTGCCAATCATGACAGACTCCAGGGGTGGCAGGATGCTCATGGCGGCGATCTCTTCCTGGAGAAGGGCGCTCCCTGCTACTCCGCCTGGGGTCATCAGATCGCGTCTTTCCGCGATCACGATCACTTGATCTCGCGTCCCCTGTCTTGCGAGTATCCCCAAACGGCGAAGGACGGCGCACCCCAGGAGCGGCGGCATTCGGGTTGCGATCAGCATGCGGAGATCGGGAGTACATTCGATCCTTTATCTCAGAGACATTGTACCTCGTCCTCCACCTCGACACAGCGTTGCGAGCGGCCCTCATGATCCAGTCGTAATTCTGCACGTCTGGATTACGATCCCAGTGTTGTACGTCAGGCATTAAGCATGGTGAGTGTCGAACTTGCTCAAAGAAAACATGCTGAAGAACATGGTGATCAATCGGTGCGGTGATTCCGCCCAGGAGTCCTTCCCATTTATCAAGGAATTTCTCAAGCTGAGGCTCGCCAGACCCGGCAGCTCTGCCGAGGGATAGGCGAAGAAGTTCATTCGTACGGATAGACTGGCTCCCGACTTCATCGGGACGAAGGTATTCAATGAGACAGAATAGGATCTGGCGGCTTTTCAGCCTCGTCCCCCTTTTCACCTGAGCCTCTTCAGTCAGCCTGCTGATCTTGGCAACAATAGGTTTCGATGTGATGCACTTTCTCAGTGCAGCATTGAACTTATTGTCAAGGATCGGGTAGAGGCACTCCCCATCAAGTTCCTCTATTGTGCTGGCGTTCTCGACACTCATGACCCAAGACATGGCATATGGCGAGTCATAGCTGAATGCGTTGCTCACGATTTCTCTCGTGGAAATGATCCAGTCTCGCAACTCATGCGGTGCGGGCTCTTTTTCGAGCTCTATGTTGGCGCACTTGTTCGCCTCAGATGGCAACGAAGTTAAGGGCGGTCGAGTAGCCTGCCCAAAAACATGGGGAGGTAAAACGCCGTCTCTGCCAATGGATATGGCACAAAGAGAGCAACTCCCGGATGATGGCGGGCAGCACGCGGCACACAGAGAAGTGCGGCACAACGAACAAGTTTGGAAGCATGGAGGTGTTCCGGGGACACTGGTCTTGACATTTATGTTGCATCGAGGGCAGACCCTCTCCTCAGCGGAAGATCGGCGAAGATCGGGAGCTCCAATACCGCCGACGCCACCGACGCCATGCAAACCCTTACCGAGTCCTGGTGGAAGGGAGAAACCAGTTGGCCCGCCAGAGTTATCCGGTACTCCGTGGTGAGGCTGTGGATTCTGCTGAATTGTCACAGCAGCGTCAGGTCCGTACCTCCCGCGAATGACTCCCTGAGACGTTCCATGCTCAACCTGACCGGTGAAAATCCCCCCTGTAGGGGAACACCCAGGATACGTGTTGATGTTCCCCCTCGGAACTGCTCGTCCGACTACGGGTGAAGACATTGCCCTTGGCGGCATTGGCCCGGCAGCTCCGGCGTGGGAACAGAAACCAGAGTTTCCTTGCTGCGGTTCAGGACTCCGATGTGACGGATCTCCACGTGATGGCCCGGATCCAGGATCAGGAGCAGTGCCATCCCGCTGATTAAGATCAGGAGTGCAATCAGGTTCTCCAGGCCCCGCACTGGGACCGCGATGCTTAGTTTTCCCGTCGGGATCAGCTCTCAGACAACCGAGGCAAATAGGTCGAACATTCGACCCAAAACGGCGCACATCGTCAGGTGAAGCGATGTGCTGTTCGCAGTACTCGTCCTTGCATATGAGACACCTCACAAGCCCGTGTCTCCCCCCTCTTCCCCTGCATGCGCGGCATCTAGGAAACTGATCGCTGCACTTGAAACACGAGTTACAATCATGGTCAAAGCAGTCTTCGCAGACTGACTTGCCGCAGCTTCGGCATAGATAGCGAGGTTCCCGATGCTGTGGATGCCCGGGGTTTTTATGAGCACATCTGGCCCGGTCATCAGGGGCAGCGCCGGCAGCCCGAGCAATGGCCCTCGTTCTAGAGGGATCCCTGCCGAAGATGGGGGCTGATGGTGACGGTGGGGGTGGCCCCGAAGGAGGTGGAGGCGGAGGAGGCCTCGCCGAGCTGACGGTGCGAGCATCACGAGGAGGAGAACCTCTAGGAGTCCTTCCCTGGGTTAAGGGAATAGTGTCTCCAGACTTCTCCCATGATCCCGTTCCGGCGGTCGAAGCAGCGCCAGCACTTGAAGATCCGCAGGCAGCGGGAGGTTGTTCCCTCATCTCACCGATCTGCATGTTGATCTCATTGACCCTCAGCACAAGCTTCATAAACTGCTCTTGCATGTCCCTCGGATTGGGACCTAAGCTTTTGTCATGAAGGTCCTTGACGCACCTAGCAATACGGGACAATTGAAGCTTGAACTCCTCCTGTTTCTGTGAGTTCTCATTGAGGGCTCCGGACACCCTATCACTGAACTGCTTCAGGTCGGTCGCAGGAACGAGATGCTGAATATACGTCTCGACGTTCCCACGGATGGTTCTTTCCCTTGAGATGGTCCCCTCAATGTCGATGACACTGCGAGAGTTCGCCTCAACTTCGTCTTTGATTTTCCGAACTTCAGCCTCAAGGGCCCCGACCTCAGAGAATCTAAGGAGCTGGACCTTGACGTTCTCAAGTGATTCGGCCTGCTCGCGAAGTTCAGCAGCGGATATGACGATCGAGTCAGATCTCTCATCATACTTCTTGAAACGCTCATTCGTCTCCTTCTCGCTTCGGGCGACCCACTCGTGAAAATCACGGAACTTAGCCTCGTGTTTTGAGAGAGTTCCGGCAACGGCAGAGAAAGATGATTCAACTTTCTTCTCGAAGGCGTCAACACGGTTATTGATCTTCCTGATCTCACCGACGCAAGCGTTGATATCATCCCTACATGAACGAATCTCAGTTCGGCACCCCTGGATTTCGGCCTTGCACCCCTTGACCTCGTTGTGGATCGCGAGAAGCAGTCGTTGAAGCTCAGATGCAACAGGATGGCCGCCACTTGTGGAAGCAGACGGAGCAGGACGACTATCAGCGTCATGATCTCCGCGCCTATTTTCTTCCCTGTCGGGAGTGCAGCCCGGAGTTCCAATTTGAAAGAATGCGGGGACGAGGGAGTTGCTGACCGGTTGATTTGAAGGAAGCCCTCCATGTCCAGGAGCAACAGTGCTAATTCCAGGTCTCCGATTCCTGGGCGTAGAGTTAATCCCGTCATCAGTCTCCTTCTCAGACATCGGGGCATTGGAGCTGAGCCCAGACCCCGCAGAGTGGATAGGAACGTCAATAGGATCGTGATGAGCTGGTGGGGGATGGGATCGCAATCGCAGAGCAGCTTCACGTCTCTCGGGTGACTCAGAGCTCCTCTTTGTGGCTCGTGAGTCAGTGCCGGTTTGTCCCGACACGTTATCAAATGATGATGATCCGCGAAGTTGAGCTTGATCTGGATCAGGTTGAGTGAGATCAAGCCGTTGAGCAACGTCACCATTGAGTGGCTTAGGGGAAAGTACTTTGGCAACGCGGCTCGGCGGGAGCGATGTCGTTCGTCTCTCTGGTGTGACCTCGGCCTCATCGATTACATCAAGGATCCCAGGGATGGTTTCATCATCTTCATTTCCTCTCCTGGGTGGCTGATGGAAGGGGATGTCGAGGAGGTCAAATGGAGTAGAGCCAATACCAGGTGTATCCTGCTCGGATCCATCGCTGGTACGGTGGCTGGACTGCTCCTCGAGGTCGATGACGTCGGGGGCGGACTCTTTTCGAGTCTGACGCCGATTGAACGCCGCGAAGAGACCGGCATGGCTTCTTGACGAAGAGGAGGAAGGATTTGGGCCTGCTGTTTCGCGGCCCGCATCCGATCGATTAGTACCTGATGTCCGATTTGGCGGATTTGAGCCCGCGTTGTAGCGGTTCGCATCACGACCTCGGGTACCTGAGGAAAGCGGTGGATTCGGACCAGCGTTGTAGCGGTCCGCATTCCGGTCGCGTGTACCTGACAGGTGAGATGATACTGCATCAGGGATGAAGTCCATATCCGCTGGACTGGGGTGATCGTGAATGATGTCAACGTCGGATGAACCTGAGACGGGAGGAAGGCCAGCTATTTGCGGCCAATCCTCAATCGCCCGTTTGCCCACCTCGGGTTGGGCCGAACCTGCAACATGAGAAGGGGAGAAATCTTCAATGGGGTCATTTTCTCCATCATGAGGAAAACCCTGAGTAGGCTCATGCGAAGGCAGGGCATCAAAGGATCTATCAATTCGGGAAGGCTGAGACCTCCAATCAGCATCAAAAAGGGATTGAAAATCCAGATTCCCAACCGAAACGGGGGCACCCGAGTTAAAGTCGAGCCGACCGAAATCAGGCGGTGTAGCCTGCGATCCACTGCCGAGGAGTTGGTCAAACTGATCCCATGTAAGGGACCATGATTGAGCCGGCTCCGGATGAGCAGCATGATGGACAGCCCGGTCCTCGATCTGGAGCGCCACGAACGGAACAGTAGGCGAAATCGATGAGGGCACCTGATTTGGAGGAACCTCAGCCTCTTCTAGAGGGGGTCCGTCCTCGATCTGGAGCACTGCCGCCGGGATAGGGGCCTCCGCATCCTCATCAAACACAACCTGAGAAAGGATCCAATCGTCCGTGATCACCCCGGGATTGGGCTCTGCGCCCACCATCGGGGGAATGGGCCACAGCCGGCTGTCTAAGCCGGGGGCAGCAGGCGCGGCGTTGCCGCGAAGGGCGTTGGCCTCGTCGTCCACGAAGCCCGGCCCACGATGAGAAGCTCCGGGGGACGCCATTGTTCGTACAAGTAGGCGATGGGAGCAGGTAGCGGGTCACGTCCCGCAACCGGATCACCAGCCCCAGCTTCTAGCTGTTACGGCTGATAACCTGCGGTTTTGGGCGAACACGAAGTAGCCCAGGGAAGCAAATGAGCACAAGGTAGATCACAAAGTGCCCACAGCACCCGGAAACACAACTCGGGTGAAGCTGTGGATGATGACCGGGTTGAGGATGTGACGGTAGAAGAGGAAAATGTTTGGGGAGGTTTGGAAACACGTTGCAATAGTAAATCGGGAAGTATGCCACCAAGCCCAGGGCGCCCGCGCCGTAAAACCAGGTACCTCCTAGTGCCAGCCCTATCCCGCACCAAGCAGCAAACTACTTAATGAGGGGGAAGACCGCCGCACTATGGCGCCTGACGTTTTACCGCAGAAGACCTGTCGGGAAGTGGAAAACTTGAGCCAAACGGCCATTCGGCCGTTTTGCCACATGATGAAACAACACGTGAACAAAACACACAATTAAATGAAAGTGGGTGGGGTCAGTCTTCCTGGATTGCCCAGCCACACGAAGGGGATTGTTGTGCCATCTACTTTCACCCTGGTATACTTTCACTTCTTCCAGCTCCAGCCAATGGCTCGATGGTTTCGACTACAGCCGCTACCCCCAGCAGGAAAAGTTTATTTGTACTGTGGATGAGCGAAGTCTGTTCGCACCCCTGAAATGATTCGATCCGCCGTAAAATACCACCCACCCTTGGCTTCCCGCGGATTCATTTCGTGCGAACGGATTTGGCAATCCATTCCACATGGTGGCTGTATCTATGGATTAACAAAAAAACAAAACTGGAAGTGGTTTGGGGCTAGTGGAGGCCACATGAACCCAGAGAAGCTCGCTCCCGAGCTCCCGAAGACATGGGGGCTAGGCTACCCATGCACCCCTGTTGGTGATATGAAGGAAAACCCTAAAAGTTGGCAGTGTGACTGAGTGGCACCATCAAAACCGGACATGTGTCAACCCAAATCCCACCCCCCCAAGCCATGAGCACACTAGTTGGGCAAACATAACTTTGGCAAAAAGGGGGGGGGCAAAAAAACGCACACACGGGAGAGAAAAAGAAAAAAAAGGTGACCGGGTGACCTGGCAAAACCCAAAGGGTCTCTCCGGCCGATCTCCGGTCCTCCCGGTCCTCGTTCTCATTGGTATTCTGGCGGTTTTCTACACGTTCTGTCTGCTCCTCAGAATTGCCCAGCACTCCTTTGGTTTTGAAAGAAAGCATTGGAAGGCTTTGAGGGAAACATTGGGCTTGGAGGGTAAGAAAAAGCTGAGTTTGCCAGGAGACAAACTGAAACCCTGAAACGCTGACAAAAGAGTGTGAAAGGTTGTGACAAGGAACTTGTTGAAGGACTGTGGAACAGAGATTAACCATCTGTTGAGGCTCTTCTCATGGCGCCTCAGGCATTCATCCATTCATGGAATACCTGCCTAGAGGCCCCTAGACCCTAGGATCCCCCGAAACAAAACTGGGTGGCCCCAACCCCAAAAAGTGGCAAAACGACCCAGTGCTCTCTGACTAAATTACTCACCCGAGTCTCAGCGACGAAAACGAGCCTGAAGTTCTGCAACTTTGGTATCACAGACAGGTGTCTGGCCCCCAACGAAATGGACCCTGAGGTTGAAAAAGCAGCGATTGGGCCCAAGGTTCCGAGAAAAATGTGCAGCGATTGCGCTAGGCGATCTTTGGCTTACGGGCACCTTTTCTCTGTGTCCATGGAGGAAAAAGGGAAAGCCGAAAGCCCGAGTTTTGTGGGCTAAAACAAACCCTTCCCAACAGGGTTAGGGGCTGACAAACCCTCAGAAGGTGCAACTGTTTGCCACAGTCGGAGTTGTTGCAAGGAAATGAGTTGTAAATGATGCTGCCCCCTCCACGAACATGAAATTTGGCTGGGAGGGTCCAAAAGGAGGACAATTTTCGTGTGAGGAGGTTTTCTGGTGGGTGGATGGTGAAAGGAGAGGGAAATTTGCGTTGGTGGTTCAATATTCCTGGCCCAAATGACCATCACCTGACCCATTTCGCGGGTATGTTCTTAATGGCTTTCCCCAATGGTTTCACGCCAACACGTCCTTTTGATCAACCGCCACGAAGCAAAATTGGGAGGAGATCCCAACTGGTTGGCGGGAGAAAGTCTCCGATTCGCTTGTAGGTTCAGCTGACTCCCGAAGAAATTTTACGATGCTGATTTGCTGTGAAACTCCTCAAAATGTTCACGTTGCGGGACCCGCAACTGACATATGAACCAATACCAAGAAACCAAAAGGTCAAAATCAGCCGTCCTGACCAACACTCAAAGTCGCCTCTTTTAGGACCTATGAAAGCTTTGACTGGGCTTGAATGGGCCCTTGCACGTCCGAGCAGCTGGAGGAGAGGAACTTGTGTCCGTCCTCAGAACGAGACCCCGTGTCCCAGTCCGGCCCAGTCAAAAAGCCGTTGGGGCTGTGAGAACAAGCAAAGCTCCCCGACCTCTGGTATGTTGGCAAAAATGTATATCCTTTGGAACCCCTGTTCCAACTAACAAGAACAAAAAATAACAGCTAGAAACATACCAATAAGGTCCTTGTGCGCTTCCTCCACCAAAAGGCTTCAAACAAACAAAAAGTCAAACCCGAGCCAGCGACATGGGATGTCGAGAGACCCCGGTGAAATTGGCTAGGGAACAAACACATACAACGGCATACCTCCGGGGAGAAAGCCGTCGAGGGCGATGAAAGCTGCACAGTGACCCGCAGAGGGCAACTGATGCAAAGCACAAGGAAGGAGTTGTCATCAGGGTTGCTCCGATTCGACCGTCTCCAATCTGTGCTTGGGGTTTGAGTGGGAGACAGTCAGCTCTGCTAAGCTAGCTTCTTCGTGGGGAAGAATAGGGCCCCGATTGGGGACTCCGCCAGATCTGGCATCGGGGTCCGTTTGTCAGCGCCCAGAAGAAGAAGGGAGAAAAGGCCCTAGCAATGGGGCGCTGCCTTGCAGAAAAAGTTTGAGAAATCCGTCCGAACGTATTCCTCCACTCCAGATGTCTTTTGAGCTTCCTTCAAACTCGCCCTCAAAGGGTTGGTCCGAGCGAAAATGAACTTGAAACTTTTGGGGGAGAGCTGTGCTGAAGAAACAGATCAGACTTTCTCGGGCCAATCCACTGAGGAAGTGGGAGACCTGCTTGGGTAGAGGTTCATGACATAGTGACATACGGCTACCTTTGGTTTTGACTTCTTTCGCCCGGGTCAAGTTTCTACCTTCATGCCAGTCAATGTGGTTTTAGTCCATGCGGTGGGTTTCCTTTGGCTTGAGAAAACACAAACCAAGTTGCACCTAACCCTCCGGGTGCTTTCCATCCGGAAGGAAAAACATCGCTTCGGGGCTCCCGGCATCGAGAAGACGTGCGCAAAGCTCTCTAGGTGGTCCGTGCCCACACCCCTGCGGAGTGCCGGTCGTGATGAGCAACTCCCATGTGGGGGTTGATCAATAGTCCTTCAAAGGCCCCCAAGTGGCCGTGGGTCAAAAATAGGTGGTACCCAAAATGGGTTGCCCGGGTAAATGGAATCCAGGACTAAAACCTATGGTCTGGCGGTTTAATTTTGACCCACAGCCAAATGACGATGGGTATTTAGTGGGAAATACTGTGGATGGACGAAATCCTGCACCACCTTAGAAGCCCTGGAATGATGATTCCCCTGCAACTACCAACAAACATAGGTTTTCGATGGTTTGAAAGTGGTGCGAGAAGCGGATTTCGTCCATCCACAGTATCACCTGAAGGCATTTCGGCTGAAGGGACACCTCCCAGTGGTGCCTAGGCGCGACAGAGTCCCATGGATGCGTTTGTTTTCCTCACCCTCAAGGGCGTGCACGACTCCGGGAGTTGCACGGTCACCTGGAAAGCATTGACGTGCGGCGAGCTCAAGGAGATCTATGTGGAGGTTCCCACTTGGGTCTCTTGGAAGCTAGCGGTGGAACAAGGTGTTTGCCTGTTGAACCCCAACGTGTGCAACATGGCCCATAGGAGTGTGCTCTCTGTCTCGCAGACAGGGAGGTGCATTTGCATCCCCCAGCCCCCGAACTCGTCGATTTCCTATTAAACTGTCTATTAAGAAACGCATTTTTTGGTCGATCTGCGGTCGTCCGGGCTTTTGTAGTCACATTTTTGCAAAATTGGGCAGCCGACCTGAACTCGTCGATTTCCTATTAAACTGTCTATTAAGAAACGCATTTTTTTTGTCAATCTGCGGTCATCCGGACTTTTGCAATCACATTTTTACAATTTTTGGCAACCAACTCGAACTCGTCGGTTTCCTATTACACTGTTCATTGAGAAACGCATTTGTTTGGTCGATCTGCGGTCATCCGGATTTTATGCCGCCAAGTCGAGCTCGTTGATTTCCTTGTCGTCGCTGAAGGGTTTGCTGGGCCGCTGCCTATGTCAATACCAAGGTTGCGCTTCACGTGGAGCACTGCCCGGAGGTTGCCCAGATTTGTGCTATCAATCACAAGGTCAAGTGCTTGTCCTTGGATGAGGTGGTCCAGCTGCTCCAACGAGGTCTGCCTGTAACCTCGTGGCAGACATGTGTGACCCAATGATGTGGGCTGTTGCTGGCATGGCTGGGGTCACTGACTGGCTCTGCAGCCCCCCATGCCAACCGTGGTCTGGGGCCGCCCGCCAGCGCGGGTTGCATTCGCCTGATGGTTTGTCGTTCACTGGTACTTTCAAAATGGGCCAATGCATCACTTCCATCACCATAGAAAACGTTGCGGGTTTCCACAGCCACCCACACTACGACCGTGTCGTCCGGTTTGCGCAAGAATGTGGGTTTGCCCTCGTGCATCAGGGCACTGCTGAGTGCCTGGCGGTTGCTCCTGTGAACCGCAATCGTTGGCTTGCCACATTTGTGCGCCGAGATGTCGAGATCGACCCGCATAGAGTCCAGCAGGCGGCCAAACTCGCCATTTGCCGCCCTTGCATGCCGTTATACAAAGCCACCCTTGCAAGTGAGGACGTGATTTGCAAATACTTGCCCAAGCACGCCGCAGCATTTCTTCCGGAATCGGATGCTGTTCACAAGCTGTCCGACCCACGCATGTTGCCCTCTTGGGCCAAGAAGGCCATTGCTGTGGGCAAAGCGGATAGTGCAGCCCGAGCGCGTGCTATTGGCCCAGACCAGCACATGCCATCGATCATGGCGTCATATGGTGGACAGCATCGGCTCCCTCCCAGCCTCCTGTGTGAAAAGGGTCTCCATACACCATTGTGGTTCGACCAATCCCTGGATGCCTGCAACTATTTCAGCCCGACAGAACTCGCTGCATGCCTCGCCCAGCCCTTTGACCTTGTCCTTCCCTGTGACCACGATGAGGCTTGGAAAATCCTTGGGAACTGCATCACCATTCCCCATGCAGCACTGCAGATTTGTAGGACCCATGTCATCCTCAGCCACGCTTCCCCGTTTGCACCTGACACGGAGTTGGCCAGTATCATTGAGTTGGTTTGCGCCAAGAAGATCAGGGCCTCAAGGGCCATCTGCGTGACCCAGGGATGTACATACACCATCAGGGATATCGACAGTCTCAGACAGCTTGCACTCGCAGCCTCTAGGCAAAGATTCCTGGATGCCGATGTCCAGGAGAATACTGAGCCCACACCGTGTGTTCAAGCGAACTCCCAGTTGCATCCTGGTGCTGTACTGTGCTCCCACAGCCAGCCTCTCCCAACCACATCCAACAGTTGCACCAGCACCTCACTCCCTGCCAGCATTTTTCCCGGACCTGATCAGCAGGGGCCTATGTGCGCTCCTGATAGTGTGCCTTGCAGACCCCACTGCAGCATGTCCGTAGCAGTGTCGTCCCCAGGCCATCCGCAGCCAGTGACCCCATTGAGCCTTGTGACTCCCCGACATGCCATGGTGACCCGTCCGTGCACCAGCCCCTGCGGCTGCACCAGGGACCAACCCACAAGTGTCATGTTGCTGAACCACCACGTAAGCTGCGCAAGACCTCAGCCGCCGCACTGTCTCGTGCCTGTGAACCCGAGACCACTTGGGGCATCGCCTACCCATTGCGTGAGTGTGTGGTGATCAAAAGCATCACCCAGATGTGTTGCTCTCAGTGGTGGAAAAGATCTTGCTGTTGATATGCCCAAGTTTGGTCACATCACGTTTGACACGATCCCGGTGTCCCAGCAAGTCGATTCCTGGGACTCTTTGCCCATTCCTGAGCCCTCGCTTCTTCCGTGTCGCATCCTACAGGATAAGGGCGTTTGGGCGGTTACCCAGTGGGTTAGGAACGGCGCATCCGTTTGTGACATGCTCCGTATCAGCCTGCCACACATCCTTGCGGAGCACTGCGCTGACATCCAGGTCAACGGCAGTAAAGCCATCGCTTACTCGGTGCCCAGTGACCCCAAGGGTTTCTGCATCCGTGTCTGTTTCCGTGAGTTTGCCAGGGTCGTTACGGCTGATATCCTTGGCACTGGACGCATTTGCATGGTTGATGCAACATGGACTGTCAGAGACCTTCTTGCGCTAGTCGCAGGAGATGCAAAGGTCCTCTGCAGCCAGCTGGTTGCGCAACAAGATGGGGTCCCGGCTCACCCGGCTGAGTTTGTCCTTGCCCGCTCGGGAACCAGCTTCCAGGTGTCCATCAGCCCTGCCTTGATGCCACTGCCTGCCCTTTTGTAACATGCCACAGCTCCCTTTCCCACCGATTTGCTCCGACGCATCCAAGCCAGCTGGTGAGGCACACATCCGCCTTGCTATCAGGCACCCTGTGTGGACTACTGTTAGGACCTGTGCTGTGCGTGACGATACGCACCTCTCTGTTGCCATCCGCCTTCTCCTGCCTGACATCGCAGCAACAATGGATATCCTGCCTGTTGTCAACGGCTTTGTGTGCAATCCGGAGCTGCCCATTTCGTTGCCTTGGCTCTGCGTGCCCCCTGTGAGTTGACCTTCCAATCACACAAGCCTTATCCAAGGGCTGCCATCATTGCCATCCCCTGTGTCGGCAATCCTGCTCCAGACAAGGACACCACCCTTGTCAAAAGATGGGTGCGGAGCCCCTTCCAATCCAAAGCCAGCGAGATGTCCTTCCAGCAAGGCACTACGCTCATGGCAATTGGAGCGGCATCATACCTCAAATGCACGTCCAACCAATCCTTCCTCACCATGGAGGACGGCAAGCATTGACCCGCACACCAGGGTCGAATGCACCCAACCCGAGAAGGTGCTGGATTTCCGTGCCTGTCCAGTCAAAGGGGGTGCCAAGCAACCACCCGCAACGTTGATCCGGCCTGCATGAGCCCAGCCACGATTTCTGGTCCTCGCTCAAAAAGCTTGCATCGGACGCCAAGATCCGTCTCATCACACCGACCGAGTTGAAGGAGTGGCAGCAGACCTTGCGCAAGCGCAAGCTCCCATGCTAACAGCATCAGAGCCATTGATGTGGCCACCATCACCATCGACCTGCAGTCCTTCAAAGCAGAAGGATCCAAGGTCTCATACCTTGCCCCTGAGAGATTCGGCCCTGACCAGGAGGGCCTTGCCATCATGACCAAGGCCGCAGCAGAAGCCTTCCTGCCTGCCAGCCGCATCAGCGCAGGCCCTCTGGCCATTGCAATCGTTGACACCAAGCCAATTGCAGGGCTTCAGCAGTTCATGGCTCCTGCGTTCAATCACGAGGATCAACCCGTTCTCGTTCCCACCTGCCTTGTGAACTTTGGTGATGTTGAAATCAAGTTTGCAGCGGATGTGCCGTCCACCTCCATGGGTGCCGTTGCATCCTGTGTCGTTGAGTTCTGGGTCAGGCGTGACCTCGCCGCTCAGTGGAAAGAAAGACGTTGCTGATCATCTGCAATACCTGGGTGTTCACCTGCCCAAACTCAGGAACGGCAAGGTCATGGCCACTTGGAGTGCCAAGTTCTTCAGCAAGGACCGTAAACCAGCACCCCACGATAAAGCCGCATACCTGCATGGCATTTTGCGACTCCCTATGACCGTTGTTGACCCCGTGCTGGCCAGATCCGGAAAAGCGGGCATCTTCCTCACACCAAAGGGAGATGACAAGAAGCCGCACCAAGCCTTCGCCATCATTCCCCTCCCTACTGCCTCCCTGGATGATGCCGTTGCTAAAGCAACCAGTGACCCCAACATCCTTGGTGTCGTTGCAGGCGTGAGAACCTTCAGAAGGTGCGCAAAATCCTCACCCCCGAAAGCCTGTTCGTCCCAGAAGGTGAGATGCCCTCTCAAGCACCTTACCGATCACACAACCCCGGAAGCGCTGACCGCTGCCCTCGCACAACTGGGCTGGAATGCCAAAGCTGTGAGGACGGTCAACCAGTCAACGTGGCTCATCACAGCCAAGGACACGCCACCGGCCCGTCACCTGTGCATTAATGGTAGCTTTGTTGTGGTTGTGTCGTTGAAAAAGCCCTGCGACACTGTCATCCCCAAGCTCGGCCCACAGGCCGTCCAGTGCACTGTTCTGCAGCCACCGAGCGCAGCTGGATCGTCCGCCTCCACAGCCACGACCAGGTTCGCGGACCTCAAGACTGAGCTCGCTCACCAACTCCAAGCCATGGTGGATGAGAAGTTCCAGTTGCAGGCGCAGGAAGTCGAGACCGTTGCCAAGTCGGTCGAAGAAACCAAAACCGACTTCCAGAATTTCCGTGATGCCACTGCCGCCGAATTCCGTGCCCTCGGTGACAGACAGACTCACACCAATACCAAGGTCGCCGAGGTTGAGCAAGCAGTCCAGGCCAGCGGCCAGAGCCTGCTCCAGCAGATGAGCCAGCTGTTCCAAAACATGCAGGAAAACCTGGGTGCCCGCCTGGACAAACTCGAATCCGACCCGCGTGCCAAAGCCCGCAAAGTGTCGTGACTAGGGACCTTGTGCCGTCCCACCACCACCATAGCCAACTGCCTATGCCCTTTGATCTGGGCAATAATTTGCTGTTTGTCGTGTTGTCTGCACGCTTGCCGCTGCATATACTGTGACACGGCCTCTTGGGCTGTTCTCGTCACTGCCTGCATGACCGAGTGGGTCACTCTTGTGACGCACAACCTTTGCATGAAATCAATATCTTGCATGCCACCCATCAAAATCATATTGCATTCCATCCTTCTTATTGCTACGTGTGGTACCCTCTCTGGGTGTGATGGCACCTGCAAGTGTACGAAGGACTCCAATCCCCCCCATTTGTGGGATACTATTCGTTATGGGCTCTCAGCCCGGAGTATTACCTTAATTATTGGTTTTTTCTGCATCATGTTGGGCCTCCGCCGCTTTGTGTCCATTGCCACCTTCTCTTGTGGTTTGCCGCACCTCCTTTCGTGTTCGCACTCCTAGGAGGAAGAGAAGGTATGGCTTTGCACCTTGTCGTTTCAGTCGAAACCGCAGGAAGCGAAAACGCAGGGCAGTGTGTGGCCCAGCAGCATGTGCTGGGATGGTGGACCTGCCTCCTGCTACCATCTCCCAGCCTTAATTCGTTCTTGCATCTCGATAATGATTTGTGCAGCCAGCTGTGTCAGAAACCTTGCCCACGCTGTGAGTGACACCCTTGCTGCCCGTTGCAATCCATCACTGTGGCTACCACGCCGTGCCACTAAGGGCAGACCACACGCCTTTATCCGAACCCGGCCGACCAGAACAGCCTGGAGCTACCCGGAACTTTCGGTCCGAAGAAAAATGAGCCTGCTAGTGCTCGTACCTGGTTTTCTGTGCTGGGGTTTTCCCGGGTTATTCCCCCTTACGGACTTCTCACCTTGGTGCGGTGTTGCCCTTTTTCTTCGACCGGACCCCTTCTTTGAATTTGTGCCTTTTGGTGAGGCCCTCAACCCTGGACCCTTTCCTACCGATTCACAGCAAGATAGGCTTGTCATTGGCACGGCCAACCCCACCACCTTGCTGGGCAAAGAGCCTGATGTTTGCCTTTGGGGGCGTGGGATCTACGGTTTTTCGGAAACTGCCGCCACGGCAGAAGCCCAATCCATCATTGCCTCTAGGTTCCGTGCTAAGGATTTCAATGTTGTTTGGTCCCCTCCTGTTCAACCTTTTCCTCGTAGCAGTGCCAAAATGAGGGGTATGGCTGGAGGGAGTGCCATAGTAACCACTTTCCCCATTCGGAGAGCATTGCAGCCCTTGCCCTCTGATATTGCGAACTCTCACCGGTATGCCGAAGCCTTTGTGGCCCTTGATCAGCATCACCATATTAAGATCATTAGCATTTATGGAGCCACTCTCAACAGACACTCACATTTTGACGGCCTTGCCATCACCAATCGTTTATTTGATGTTGCTGCCCTTAGGGCCATCAACCACAACGGTCCGGTTGCTATTATTGGTGATTTCAATTGTGACCTTCACGACATCCCCACATGGAACGCCCTTGCAACCTTGGGATGGAAGGATTGCGCCGCCCTCTCTGGTCAGTTGCACGGACACTCCTTAGAACCGACATGCAAGGATGCCACCCGGTATTCCTACATCCTGGCAAACGCGGCCCTTGCGCCGCATCTTGTTGAATGCCGAACCCGGCCTAATTTTCAATTTGATGCCCACCCGCTGGTTTCGGCCATTTTTCGTGTACGCAACATTCTCAGCACAGTGCCAGTTTGGACCTTGCCTCCGAGTTTCGACCGATACTTGATTGACCAGCAACTTGCTGACAAGTGCGCAGACGCCAAATGGTCTTGCTTTGCAGAACAGTTTGAAAATGCACTTGCCTGTGCCGACACCCAAAAAGCGGCCAAAATTTGGACGCGTGTGGCGGAACAAACCCTCTCTGAGAGTGTCGTTGATGCTGAAGGCCATCGCATTTTTGTCAAACCCCACCACCTTGGCCGTGCTGACATGTTCCCTGTGAAACCTAAGCCTCCCACAACCCCTTTGGCTAGGCTTGCAAGGGATGGTGACTTTGAGCCACTCCTGGACCAGCCAGATGTTGAGTCCCGCCGGCACACTAGGCAACTGCGCAGGCTCCAGTCCTGCGTCCGACAAATTGAGGCTTGGGAGAAACGACCGAGTGAAAGTGCCTCCCATGCTATTGCCGACCTCTGGGCGGCCATTACTTCGGCCACCGGTTTCCATAAGGGGTTCCCTTTTTGGGTTGCCACCCACTTAGGCTTACCCTACCCGCAACTCCCGCATGCCAGCGGTGCAGTAAAAAATATATGCAATGGCTTCTATGAAGCCCACACCCGTGCCGAACAAATTAAATTCATCCAGCGTGCTTCGACCAAGCGGATGGAGATCGCTGCCGATGTCGCAAAAGGTGCTAAGCGAGCCTTCCGCGAGGTCCGAGATGCCCCTGCTGCTCCCCTCTCCGAGGTGCACTACACCAAAACTTCCAATGTAAAAAAGTTGCGTGGCCTAAGCGTGGCAGGTGCATCATCCCTCTGCCTGCAGGCCACGATTTTACGGAAAACTTGCCTGTTATTTTTCAAGGTCAGGATGCCACTGTCCTCCAATCCCATGCATCATATGTGGTACTTGACAAGCCACTTCGCCTGCGGAATCGTGTCCGCACCATCACACAACACTGTGTCACCATTGACACCAGTGCCATGCATGCCAAGACTCGTGATGCTTGGGCCCCCTTTTTTCAGAGAGACCCAGCCAATTTTGAACACCCTCAGTGGAATGACGCTAAATGAAAAAATACCGGATTGCCCCCAATTTGATGTACCCGACATCTGTGTCGCGGATGTCCGGCGTGCCATCCACCACACGGCCATTGCCAGTGGTAGAGGGGTCTGTGGTTTTTCCACCCTCGACATCCGACGTCAGCCGGACCACAACCTCTATATGCTCACGCGGCTGTACAGTGCCTTTGCCACGCATCTGGACTCTCGCCAGGACCATGTGCCTAGACAAGGGTGACGCGCCGCAATCACCCCTTGATATTGGGCCCATTACTGTCCTTAGTCGGGTCTATCGCCTTTGGGCCAAAATCAGAAGTGAACAGGTCACAGCCCAGCTCATCAAGGTCATCCCCACCCCCATAGCGGGGCCCGCTAAAGGAGTGGGTGCTGACTTGACTGCAATGTGGACCGCCGAGCAGGTTGAGCAAGCCCTCCTCCTCGAGCAACCCATATGCGGTGCAGTCCTTGATTTAGTCAAATGTTATAACACGATACCCAGAGGTCCTCTCCTCAGACTGCTCAAAAAGATGGGGGTTCCGGCTCCACCACTGGCGTGGTTGAAGGTTGTGCTTTTGCCGTTACCTGTATGCTCGCCATCGCCCATTGGGTTGGTTGCGTCCTCCAAGCCAATTCACCTGCCTGTGATGTTGCGTGCTATGCCGACAACTGGGCCTTGATCTCAGACTCTTCAGGAGAGCTCCGTGCCGGCCTTGACCATGTTGTCAAACTTGTTCACTCCCTCCGCATGCAAATCTCCCCACCCAAAAGCTGGCTTTGGGCGACTTCCGCCAAACTCCGGCGTGAACTCAAGGGCACTTACATCGACGAGGGTGAGGTACCCATCAAACTTCATGCCAAAGACATTGGAGTTCACATGTCATATTCAAAAAGAGTTCATAAGGCCACCTTTAAGAAAAGGATCAAGGCCGCTAGCTCTATCCGAACCGCCACTGCGGAGTTCTCGGAAAAAAGGGGCCGGGCACCAACTCCTGGCTTGCCCTCAACACCCAAAACATTGGGCTTGACCCAGTGGAAAGATGTGATCATTCGCCTTAGGTCCTTTCGGCAGTACACCCGCGCCTTCCCTGAGCGAACCGACCACGCTCCTTTCCAACACCAGTGGGAAGATTAAAGGACCGGTTTGGAGCCTTGCGACTGCCCTGAAACGCTTCGGGTGGAGGTTTGCGAGGACCCTAGGATCCTGGTCCACCCTGACTCCAACCTCACCATCGAATGGCTGGACTGCACCATCAAAACTCTCAGGCAGCAGCTTTATCCGGCTTGGATCCAATATGCCACTCGAAAATGCTGCACGCGTAAGGACTTCCAGCTTTGTGCTTTTGATCCTTATGCCGCGGTAGCGGCTATGAAGCGTGTGAGCCCCAGAGAGCAAAGCCTCATTGGCACCATCATGAACGGCAAATTCTTCACCCACGAGTTTCAGGCCAAGTATAAACCTACCGACATTTCCTGCCCATTGTGCGGTGAGCCTGACAGCAAGTTCCACCGCATAATGCGTTGCCCTGCGGTAGATCACATCCGCGCCAACCACACCAGCACCATTCGGGCAGTGAAGAAGTGGCCCCTTGCCTGCTAAACCTTTGCACTGTGCCCGGCAGACCCTGATGCCCATACCCTGCGCGCACCTTTATGTAGAACTTTGCCCTATTGTGAAACCCCTGCACCCAACTCTTGCTCCACCCACCTGTTTGTTGATGGGTCGGCTTTCTTTCAGGAGGACCATTCATACACCCTCGCAGCTGGTGCTGTGGTTCAGCTCGAGCCAGACTGGCCATCGGGTAGGGTTGTGTCCTGTGATCTGGTACCCGGTTTGGAGCAGAATAATTTTCGCGCCGAGCTGTTTGCTATTTTGTTGGCACTCCAAAATACTTGGTCTGCACACCTTTACTGCGATTGTAGCGCAGTTGTCTCCGTAGTCCAAGGCCTGTTGGACTGCCTTGGTGAAGGGAAAAAGGCCAAGCTGCGCATTGACCCTATCCTGTCCCAAATCGATGCCCAAATTTCTGCTCGGCCAATTGGCTGCATCACCATTACCAAAGTTGCAGCCCACCAAGACAACAACTCCTTACTGTGCCGCCGGGAAAGATGGTTATCCAAAGGGAATGACCTGGCTGATCAGGCTGCCAAGCACTGCGTTCAACATCAGCATCGGCCCTTGTTCCTTGCACACCAACGTGCGGCCACCAAGCATGCAGCTACCAGGCAAGTGTACAACGATTTCATTGCCTACCTGGGCAAAATTGCCCTTGTTGCTGTCAAAGATAGCAAGCCAGCTACCAAATCCAAGAGAGAATTTGAGGTGAACAACCTTCCCTCCCTCTCCGACCTGGTTGCTGCGCACCCGTACATTCATCTCCCTATTGACCTGCCCAGGGAAAATCCTATCCTCCAATGTTGGTGCAGTTTTTCTTTGGAGGGTCCTCGCTTGGAGGAACAGCCTCGCGTGGCCTGACCCACCACGCTGTGCTGGCGAAGACATCAGTTTCCTCGAACTCTATGTCGACTTCATTCTCTTCTCCGGATCCCGCATGCCGGTTAATCTCATACCTGCCCCGGCCACCTCCAGGGACCCGGGAAGGTGGGAGCTCCGTGACCTCTCCATTGAGGCCGACTCTTGTGATGACCGTAGCCTTGCCACGCAAAGTTACAATTGGACACGTTTCTTAAGCCAGACTCAGAAACGCCTTAACTTCAATATGTGGCCTTGTGGCACTGGCACCGCCTCATGGTCCCTACATAAAATTGGGCACTCCACACCAAGACCCGGCCTCTTGCAGAGACCGGCACTCACCTCTGGATTGGAGGCTGCCTCGGTCCTGCGCCGGTACTTCATCCGACCCGATGGGGTTACCCGTAGCTTGAGGTCCCCCCTGGACCTCGTGGTAGCCAAACCCGGGGCTCACCCGGCTAGGCCTTTTTTATTTCTTTTCCGCTCACCGTAGGTGAGCGCCCTCGAGCAAAGCGCCAAAAAAAAAGATCCACAGTATCACCTGTTTCTCGTGGTTCGCCCCGACCTTTCGATCCACCACCCATGTCCCTAACCAGACTTCCGGGCTCCGAAAGGCGCCGATCACCACCGAAGGAGAGGCGGAGGAAATTTTTGGTGGGACCAAACTCCCCCAGGGTGTGAAATTTAAGAATCGAAATGGGGGGGGCATGTCCACCAACCATGGAGGTGCAAGATCGAAATGTAGAGTTGTGCGGGGTGGATTCCCACTCTTGGGTGGTTTTAAAGGGAGGCCAACAGGACGAAAAACATGCTGCAGGGGCCCAAGTCCAATTTGAACACAGAGCCGAATGGCAACCGATAAGCACCAATCAGCGGTTGAATCAGCAAAGGTGGCATATCTGAGGCGTAAATATCTGGTCAGCCCTAACCTGCTGAACAAGCAGAGCAATTGCGAACTCTTTGACGGCATGCTGGGCCCGAAAGTGTTGGAACCCTCTTGAAGGTGTCTTGGAGTGCTTCAAAATGGTAAACCCCTTTTGGTTTGTACAGGGAAGGCTGGCGAAGAGAAAATCAACACAATAGCTTAAGCCAGTTTGGGGTTCCTCAAAGATAAATCCACTATGTTGCGGATCCAAACCCTTTTCTTTTATACCCTGGACCCCCTAAAGGTGGGGGCATGCGTGCTCCGGATTTCTTGGACAGACTGACTGATTCACGGGGAACCGGGTTCAAACAAGAGATCTCTGCGTAAATCTGGTTTGCCCTGTTTACCTGCCAAACCGTGGTAAACAGGATCACTGCGTCATGCATAACCTGACGCCCAACCGGTCTGGATCTTAGTGTTTGCGCAAACCCTTTTTACATACCAAAAGCCAAAAGCAGGCTGTACACATCCCCGACGTTCGAGCCCACACACGGAAAATGTGTGTGCACAAATCACCACACCTGGAAAGTAAGACAACTATTCACGATTCCCAAACTGCCGCTTTCCATCAAGAAGGTCTATGCATAGGAAATGGTTGTTTGGGAAAAACACCATTTGTAGTGGTTGCAGGTTCCACGCAGTTCTCAACGCCGGTGAAAGCTTGCGCAGTTGGTGTGGTGGGCTCTGACTTGGGAACCAGGGAACCTCTCAGCCACCTCTGTTTGATCATAAATGTCCATTCAACCCAATGTGGAAGGTTGGCAAGGGATCTTGAAATAAAAAGGGAAGCCTGCACCCACACCACTTGAGACGCCACTGCACGAATCGAATCTGTGCCTTTCGACTCTCTGCGACTCGCCTAGGTGCGTTCGATTCGACTTGCGAAGCCCGCACGACTGGCCGAACGGTGAGCCAGCCGACTGGAGACCTCTCGGGCCCGAGGCATATGGGCTTTCAGTCGCAAACCTCCACTCGGCCAAAAACCGGTTTCCCAGTTAGCGAGGTTGATATTTGGTCTCTGTCTTTGTGAGGCTACCCGTTTTGGGGTTTGGGGAAATCAGAGGGATACCACCATTTGAGGGGGGCCCTATTTTGAGGCAAACCCACTTGTCATGGGAGACTTGGTCAACAATAAACCCCGGGCTGCAACCACCGGAGCGCGCGTGGAACAGTTTACCGCTCCCTCAGCACGGCGCCTGCCCCAAATACCCGCAGTGGATTTCCATGGGGAGAAGTGCTTCTCTTGACAGTTGGAGAAATAAATATACATATATATATATACATATACAAAGGCAACTTGCAAAAACTTCTGGTATAGGAAAAGGACATCGGGTGGCGGGCCTGCTTTTGTACCCGTATCGTTTCACAGGGTGCTGTGCGTTTTCACACTTCATTTAGCAGCTCCGACAGTGCCAACTTTTCAGTACCGAGAGTCGCAGCTTTTCCGCAAAAGCGTAGTGAAGGAAATACACTTTGGCGGCTCCGGCTCAGAAGTCGCCACTTTTCAGTACAAGCGTAGCAAAGGAGGTACGCTTTGGCAGCTCGGGCTCAAAAGTCACAACTGTTCAGCACAAGTGTAGTTAAGGAAGTACATCCGCAAATGATATGTTCCTTACATAAAGGTAGTTCCGTGCACAAAGCCAAGGTATCGCATCTGTACTGCATATTTTTGCTAGGAGCATATATATATATATGGTACAGTTGGTTTAGATTTGGTTTAGGGTATATTTATGGTGTATTTAGGGTTAGTTTAGGGTTGGTTTAGGGTTGGTTTAGGTTTACGGTTTAGGGTTTGGTTTAGGGTTTGGTTTAGGGTGTATTTAGGGTTAGTTTACGGTTGGTTTATGTTGATTTAGGGTTGGTTTAGGTTTAGAGGTCTACGGTTTAGGGTTTGGTTTAGGGGGTATTTAGGGTTCGTTTAGGGTTAGTTTAGGGTTGGTTTGTGGTTGGTTGCGGGTTGGCTTGTCCTGGGGGTGGGGGTGCCGGGGTGTCGGGGTGCGAGTTCAGGGGTTCGGGGTAGGGGTGGGACCGTAGGTGAAAGGATCCGGGGCTCGGGGTTTCGGGCCAGGGGGGCGGGGGGGGGGGGTCCTGGGGGACCCATAGGGGGGGGGTAGCAACACGGAACACGGGACTATATATATATATACATATGTATACATATATATATATATATATCTGAGCAAGCACCACTTGAACTTGGTGTCCGAAACAACAAAAGGACAACGGCAGAATCCACCTGAGTCATCAGAAGTCAGGCCATGTTCTATGGCTTTTGGGTCACCAACCCATGAAGGATCCCTAAAGGAGCTCGGGTATCAAAGACTCACCTGGACAACCTCCCACGGAAAGCGATTCCCCAACATGACAAGTTAGGGAGAAGAGGTGCTATATCCACAAGATTTTCAGAATCTGACACAAGGAGGAACCTCAGATAGGCACCTGCACTATGACTCGCCCAATCACCCCCTTTGACTCTTGAAGTGGGCGAAACAAAATGACAAGTTCCGAGGCCCCCCGCCGGTATTCTGATGCTGGAACTGGATCATGGCGCGGCAAAAGTCTCTGCTTTCCGCCGGCGACGCGCTCGGTCACGCGAGAAAAGTCTGCTCGCGAACTCCTATTTGGCCCGTAGGCTGGAGTGGTCGGCGGGTGGTGGGTATGTTCCTGTTTTCTCTCGAGGACAAGCTTTAGGGGGGGTAAGTTGCAGGTTAAATTCGCACGGATTTGGGGCGCGGCTGGCGTGTGAAGACCGGAGGAAAAACACTGTGCTTGGGCCAAAGCGCACGGATGGAGCCCTGGCTCCGCAAACCCCGACTCAGAAGCAGGGCTGGGCAAAACCGGCCCTTTGCCCCGTTGTCTCCTTTTTCAAGCAAAACTACTGAGGCTTTTAAGCAACCTTGCTCGAACCAACAGTGGAGTGGAAACCAAGCAATCATCAGGTGACCCCAAATTGATGGTTTGGTTTGGAGGTTTGGGGATTTGAACTTAGTGGGGAGCTGAAATTAAAACGATCTGCAAAAGCGATCAACCTTGACTAAGCACGGACAAGAACACATCGCACTGATGATTATGTCGTTGTTTGTCTTGGTAAAAACCTTGACTTGTTCTGTGTGGCTTGGTCGTGTACAAAGAAAAGCAAGAAGATACAAAAATGATTGATCTTACCTTCGAGTGTTTCAATGATGTATTCCAGAACCTGAGTTGTGTGCTGTCGTTTGTTTGTTCTCTTTTGACCACCGTTTATGATGGTCAGATCGTTTTACCTCAAGTTGAGCTCCCCTTAAAATGGGACAAGCGATCTTCGGCGCCATTAAAGTGACGTCGAAAACATACACAACCTCTTTCTGGTGCTTCAACAGGAGACCACCGGGTCCAACAAGTCATTCTGAGACTCCCTTGAATTGTAGCCACTAGGGCCAGCAGTAGCAAGTGCCTTCACATTCAGCATGCCCAGACCAACTCTGCTTTGCTTCTGCGTGTGAGCAAATCCCGGAAAGGCGCACTGTGCGACACTTCAGCCTTTCGGATGGATTCAAGATTGATTCCATCGAAATGATGTATCCCCTGCCAAAAGCTTAAACTCTTACTGGGCTAAATGGAAATACCGCCGAACCCTAAAACCTGAAACCTAAGGGGATGGTTGGACATGGCCATATTTCCAATTGCACTGAGCTAGTCTTTCCAACAAGTATCTCAAGCCCAGGTGTGGGTAAATTGCAGCAAGCCGATAAAATCCCAAAGGCACAACTTGCTGGGAATGAGGCAATGACTCCATCCCCCATCCCCCATGGTTTCCTTCACTGACTCCCCCAAACCAGTTCAACCTCAACACCCGGACTCGTCCTTCCCTATCGCACCAAGAAAGCAAAAAGCAACTGGCACCCCGGTTCCCCGCCCGGCCGCCCGGTTCCTTCCCTGTCGCACGTGCTTCTTTTTTTTTGTGGCGCGGGCGTGGGCTAATTCTCAGGCCAGGCCCATGGCCACCGCGAGAGGACCTACGCGAAGGGCCGGCCCAGCTCGTTTTTTGGTGGAGGTCGACGCGTCGATTTGGCGTGGGTCGATGTTCAAAGGTGACTTGTTCAGCACATGTTGGGTTGGATTGAAGGGAGCCAACTGGAAAACCAGCATTTGGTGGCGCTCTCGGTGGGGAATGAGTTGGAATGACCCTGAACTGCATCCAACTGGTGCTGTCCTTTAAGGGGCGCATTCTCAAAACCTCTTGATTCCGTACTGAGAACCCGTAAGCCGCGGAAGTCTGCGTCTTGGCGAATGATGGAAAGCCGGCTGCTTTGCGTGAAGTGTAGCCTGACTCAGACTAACATTGGAAGGAAATTCCCGAACGGTCTTCCATGCTAGCCTGGAAGAGGGTATCTTGTGACACCCTTGCAAATTAAGGGCCCCTAAGCTTTCCTTTGACAGAACGGGTCACGCGTGGGATAAATGCATCCACCATGGCAAGTGATGTCCGCTCGGAGCTTTGTGAATTGTGATGTGCCTTTTCACAGGAGAAAAGTACACCCCCCTTCTTGAACCTCCTTTGAAGGCTCACGATAAAAATCGAGCCCAACCACAAAGGGGAACATGCCTTGCTCAGTTGCCCACTTCGGACCCAGGGTGACGCCGTTTTTTTTTCAACCATGACACATGGAAATCCAAAAAGGTCAGATCCGGTCGATCCACTTTGGAGTGAGAATTCGGTATGGGATCATCCAATATCCGACCTTCGAATCGGAACAGCCTTTCGGCTCCGAAAGGTCATGAGCTGATTTAAACAGATGAAACCGGCTTAAGGCGAAAACCTCAAGACGGAAGCTTCCCACGTGCTCCGAACCGGTCCCCAACATGAAAGCAAAGTGGTCGACTTAACCATTAGGCCGAGTATCGCCTTGGTGAGCTTCCTGTGGTAAAAGGAAGCTTCAAGGCCAAAAGAGGAAGCCCTGTTTGCAGGTCCAGGAACAATAGGTATGCTTCGGTTACCCGAGCAGCCTTTGTCATTCCCATTTTTGTTGTCACCGTGATCTCTGAATTTTGGAAGTGAATCTGAATAGGGGGCTCCTTGGTGCACCTTATTTAGGTGGGGATGCATGTCCGTCAACCACTTGTAAGGTGGTTCCCCGTTGAACTGCATTGCCATATTGCGTGTTAAAACAGGGCACGCAAATGGATTCCGGTTCTTTTGTTTTCCCGTTAAACAAACCCCAACATGGTACCCTCCCAAGCACAAACCCCTAAGAATAAAAAAACTGCCAAGAGTCGGAAGCAAAGAAGAAACAAACAAAAAACGACATCCAGCTCGCAGAATTGGGTTAGGCTCCGCGCCTTCGATATTCTTCTGCGTCGTTTTCGTAAAGCCTCAGGTCGCGACCAAATCCGACACCAATCCAAACCACGAATTGGGGCTTACCTGATTTCAGGACGGTGCGGCGAAGCTGAGTGGTTTGACTAGGATATAAACCCAGTAAAACCAAATCTAGTTTGGTTGATCTCCCCGTTGGTAGTCGAAAGGCGGAGTGTACATGAGAGGTCTGGAAAACCCAAGAAACGGATCTGATCCATCCCCTCTTTATTCCCCCTAAAGGGGGCAATAAACGAATTTCTGGCTGCAGTTTGGCACCTACACTGTTGCTCCTGGTGGGTGTACTCCAGGCTATATGAACAAGCTTGTGAAGCTGCAGTTTGCAGTTGACAAGGAGTGTACAGTATGTGTGTGTGTGTTGGATACTTTACGGCTTTCCCCAAGCCCGGAGCATTGGTTCGGGAGGTGTCAAGCTGTGCTTTCCTCAATGGAACCCTCACGATTCTCCCAAAAAAATACGATACCAACCCCAAGCGGTCTCGCAAAAACGGCCCAAGACCAGATTCATCTGCGTGCTTCTTCCCATCAAGCCTTGACAGGGAAATCGTTCTGACCTGAATTGCTTTGCTTGCCTGGTTTTCTCTCCACATAGGCCTTCAAAATGCATGGCCCTGTTGCTCTAAGCAGCCCAATATCTTAAACAAACACTCACATGTTGTTTGCTTGAATCACCCGCAGAGGGATGATTTAGACCCAAACATACAGGAAATGCAGGCAATATTCATCCCCGTGGCAGTTTGGTGCCCCCGTTCTTGTCCTCAAAGCAACAGTAGACCAATGATACTGTCCATTGCTATCTTTCAAGACTACGGGTTCAAATTAAAGCCAACCTTCCAAGAACAACCAGTCTGTCTCCAAATGTTTGGGTGTTCCTCAAAATTGTGGACCCTTTTTGTTGGTGTTCAAAAATAAGCCAAAACAAACACCAAGGATTTTGCGGGACAAACTTGAGAAACATACCTTTTGGTTGGGTTTCAAAAAGAAAACCATTTGGGGTCCCCTTAAGCGAGGATCCACCGAGAAACATATGGGGATCTGTCAACATAGGAGCCCTAGAAAAAGGTGGGAGTTGCTTCTAGCTTTTTTTAGGGACCCATCTGGGCGTGCCTTCCCTTCGAACCAGGAAAGCCCGGGAGACCGCGCCATGGGACGGCCACTCCGATGGATCAATCCTGGAGGGAAGATTGGTGTTGTTTGTGAGTATTGGATTTGTTGCTCAGAGCCAAGCTTTCGGGGGCAACCCATGAGACGCCCATTTTTGATGTTCCCTACCCCAAAATCCATCCCTAAGGCCTATCGGTGGGATATGTCGATTTGGGGTACGGCCTTTGGACCCTCAGGTTCGGGGGATTGTTATGCAGGGATCCTTACATTTCAGGCCTGAACATTGCCTTGTAAATGGTGGTTTCCCTGTATTTTGGTGGAAAAAGCCATGTTTCAAATGGGCAAAATGTATCTTTTAAGGAGCCCTGATATGAGTTGCCAAAAAAAGGGGGGAAGGGGATGCAGTCTCCAAATGCCTCAAAAACGGGGCCAGCAGAAAAAGAAACCAACCGGGTCTTGAACAGGGAGAGAGCCCCAACCTTCCAAATGGCTGCGTTCGGCATATGGGTAGAGCCCCAAGTAAAATGCCAGGTTCTGCTTACTCCAGCTCATCCCAATGGAGTGACCATGGGTCCCATGGCTTGCGAGAAAACTACAGCAAACAGGAGAGCCCCCCTGAATTAGCGACAGCCTCGTGCTTCTGCCCCTTGAAAAAAACACACACACAGTCTCTAGACTGTGCACGTCTCCAGAGATACCCGAGCGAAGATGGGTTTGTCTCAAAAATAGAGGACCTCCAAACAGGTTGGTGTTCTTTGGTTTGCTTCTGGTTTCCTTTTTGTTTTCCTTTTTCAAAGCGAACAAGAGGGGTTCCCCAAAGAAAGACATTCCCAAACTGCTGCTCGCTGTTGGTTTTCGCAAGCCTGTTCCCGCGTCGAGGACACCGATTCAAAGACACGAATGGTTGAAACCTCCCTTTTGTCCCGAGGAACTCAGAGCAACTGCCAGGCTGTTCTTCCAGTCTTTCACCACCACTCACTTCTTGAATGGATGGCTCGAAAAAACGTTTTGTGTGCCACTAACATGATAATTCTAAATTCCGAAACGGAACTCGGGGAGTGAGACCTCAACATTTCAACCCCCAAAAACCCTCACGCCTCGCTGGGCTTTTTTTTGCTGTGTCGCCAACTCGGAAAGAGTCGGAAGCCAAACCGAATCGCAACTTTCTCTGAGGCCCAGGGCCGCACGGCGGGGCTGTCGTGGCCCTTGATGTACATGACCCTCCAGAAATCCTGGCGGAATCACCGGACCTAAGGCCCCCCCCAAAAAAAAAACCTGTCTCATGTTGATGGTTGCGACATCCACGCCACGAAATGAAACCATGGTTGAAACCACGGCGTCTGTTGGCATTTGCATGGGATTCCAGGGTTTCTTAGGTAACCACGACCTTTTTGGCACTTTAAACGGGGTTCCTGGTATCACGGCGAAACTGGGCAAAGGGCCCCATGCCCCCCCACAATGCACCAAGCAAACATGGAAAAGGACAACCAGTCCCTCAAGAATTCTACAAAAACACGGGTGGCTCACTCGCCATATATGAGTCATATAGCTACCACACCGATCCCATTTGAGTCTTCCATTCGGCGGTGTCTTGAATTTTCAGGGGACAGGAACTTCGCCAAAGCCGCACTGGAGATCCATTCAGCACCTCACGCTTGTGGTGCCAGCGCCAATTTGGAGTACATGCAACATATGGCGCTAAATGCCCAACCGCAAGTATCAAGAGCATCTTGATGTACAGACTGCGCATAATCTGTCGGGAAACGCACCTGTTTTTCCACGGAGTTCCAAAAATGGATGGCCCACCCAAATTCCACCGCCTGGGCACCGGAGTGGGATCCACTCAAGCCGGTGCTTAGTGGGGACTAGCCCAGGGCTTGAGAATTCCCGAATAAAGGAAACCACAGGAGATGGATAGGGGACATTCCAACTCATTTCCTGCTGACTAGCAAGCCAGGGCGTCCTTAGACTCTGGCACGAGAAAAATGTGGTCAGATCTGGGAATAGCTGGATGGGCTGTAACCCTATTGGGGCGAAGTCCCGAATTGGGCAGCTGACTAAGGCTGAGCTGTTCACATGTGGGAATCGCTGATCCGCAATTATCGCCGAAGGAGAAAACAAACTGGTTGTACTGGATGTCCGGATCACATACCCGGGCTACTTTTCTGTCCGGCCCGAACCTTCATTCCTGAGGTAATCATTCGGAGAGAACTCGGACGAGCTTCAAGCTTTCTCCGAACCGCCTGGGTTTGGGCCTGGGCCTTAGGGGGTCTGGAAACCAGAAAAAAAAACTACCCTAGGGGAGAAAACAACACGGAAACCTCTCGCGCTCACCCCCAAATCCGCCGGCTCGAAAGGAACTTTCGGAAATCTGCCTGGGTTTTGGCGCCGGGGGCGAGAGAACATGGGGCAGCCGTGTTCTTCGTGCGGGCTTCAGTTCGGCTCCCAAAAAGACCAACGGTGGACTGCACAAAGTTGAAGCCAAAAGGTGGTTGCAAGGCAAAACATATCCGCTTCCCTCCTGAGTGGCCTAGAAGTCAAGTGACCTGTTAAACATCACCCCAAGGAACAGAACTTGAAACGGCAACCCGAATTGGTGATGTTTGAATTTCAAGAGAAATAGTGGCATCCCCTCGGCTTCGGAATTTTCCAGGGCCACGAGATTGACAACCCCACCCCCACCCCCCACCCCCCCACCCCAAACGAGCACTTCGGCTGCAGCCCGAAAAAACAAAGAACCAAGAACTGAAATCAGGGATTCACAAGCTCGTTACCCATATCGACGAGCTCGAAATCTATAGCAGCTCTACAAATTTTATGTGTCGAAACAAGGAGTCGCTCCCCACAAAAACCAAAAAAGGTTAGCGTTAGCTTCCGGCTCAAGCAACCTCAACAATCATCAGTCGTCTACCCGCCACGTTTAGAATGTCCATTTGAGGGGTCCAAGGAAAATGTTATGTCCCGCCAACTGAAAGACCCACAAGTTTGAGCCCATCAGCGTGGAAGAACGACAGTGTCCACAACCAGAACTGGTAGCTTGGAGAACCAACTGGGCTGTCCGTTTTCAGACCTGCCAAAAGTGAGGAGCTTGTAAGTTGAATGGAAAAACCAACCAAGCCAACTTAGAAAGCTCACCGCATGGCTGGGAACCCTCAGCCAAATCCAGCTCCGAGTCCGCGCGCCTTGATCTTCTTGGCGCCCTCTGGGGCTTTGTCCGCCATCTGCTGCAGCAGCGATCGGATGTTCTCAGTGATCCTCGTCTCGAAGGAAGGGGCTTTTCGATGAGACTCCCAGGTTCACGGTTCGGTGATGGCCTTTACGCATTCGGACACTGATTCGACTTTTGAGAAGCTTTATGTGGCTCTTCGGATGGCTGGTTTGCTTCAATATGGAGATCCAAACGTGCAAAGGACCCAGGGCAAAAAGCCAGGCCCTGCTGAGGCAAACTTTGGGGATGCCCAGAATTCCCAGGTTTTTCAGTGTGCTTGAGGGGTGCTTGACTAGCGCGTTCGTCGCTTGATGACAGACTCTAGTGTGGCGCCCCTTTCTGATTTTAGCAGCGGCCCCCCCTTTTCAGGACCCGTTTGCTTAAGCTACGGTGGATGCCAACTCAATATTGCAAAAGCATACTCAACCACAAAACCATGGTCAATTCGTTCAAGTAGAGGGTGTCCTTGTTCCCATACTCGCAATGTTTAGCTTGGTTGCTGTTGACCCCCGAATGGAAATCCTTGATTTCCCAAGTTCAAGTCTAAAGATTCAACCCAATGGCAATCAAGTTAGGGCATTGCTTTTCACGCTGCATCTGTGATTCCAGCTTTGCAAGACTCACTGAACCTTCAGGTCCGAAGAACCAGTCTTCCCCGAGGCGCTGAAGATGTGAGCTTTAAAAACACAAGTGAAAATTCGGTGGACCCTCTTGTGGTAGTTTGGGGGGCCACCCTTGTCCTCCCCAAAGGAACAATGGACCCGCAAAATGCTGTCGTGCGGATGTCCACTGGATTGGACACCAACGAACATTTCAAGAAAACCAGACAAAACGGAGGGACTGTAATTATTACATCTTCTGTATTATCGAAACGAATTGAGAGCTTGTACCATTTGTACCCTCACATTGACCTTCGATTCCTAGGCATGCGGCATGCCCCACAACAGACCATGATTTTGTGTCAGCCAGCTGATTTGGAGGACCTTCCCTTTGCAAACTTTGAAAGTTGCGCCACGGGCTGCCCTTGCCGAACACGATCATGGGTGTCTTTTTGTTGAGGGATCCCTTGTTTGGTGGTTTCAATGCATTTTTTTTTTGGGGGGGGTTCTTAAAAAAGACAGACAACTCAGCATGGAATTCCCGCCGGCTCAATTGTGTAGGTGTCATTTGACAGAAAAATATTGGATTTGGGCCTTGTTTTGAGGGGCTGTCCTGGGCTGTCCTTTTGGTTTCCCTTAAAGGATACCAGCCTCAAAAAAACGAGCCACGACCCACAACACCCACCACTGGAACAGCCCGAGGCCCGCGCTTCTCTTTGCCCATTTCGAGCCTCCCCACCACTGTCTTCACCTCGTCTTCCCAAGCACTCAGGATGGATGGGCCAAAAGTCCAACTGTCCGTTTCAAAGATCAAGAACTCAGGGAGTGAGGAAAACATCGCCCGCTAAGGTCCGCCTATTTTGACACGCTGTCTGAGGTAATGTTTTTCTCCCAGAAAACGGCGCAGGGCCTCGCAATGTGCTTCATCAACGCTGAAATGCAACACATGCGTGGAGGAGACCTGAAAACAGGGCAACCAATGGACAATTAGATGACTCAGGGCTTGCCCAAAAACAGGGGCAACGTTTTCCTCTTGGCTTCCCTTGCAAACAACCCCAGGTTAAGGGAAAACACAAGCAAACCAGATTGGCAGTAGAGCCGGCGAAGCCGGTTGGCAGACGTTTAGAAAATACAATACCCGTCCGTCAGGCGTCGCGACCGCAGCTTTCACGCTAGCAGAGGGTCACTCATTTTTCGCAATCTCTTCCTTGCGAGAAATTCCTCGGCGATTGGGCGGCATGCAAGTTCCGGGCCTTCGGACAATGAATTGTGGCAAAACGCTGGGCCTAAATGGATGTGTCTTTCTTGCTGAGGATACCTGAAACCTTTGAATCCAGTTTTGAGGGGCCCATTTTGAGACAGCAAATTTCCGAATCAGGGGTGTCAAAACAAATTTCGCCAGCATAGACCCCAGATAGCAAAACGCCAGCACCCCAAAACAGCACCTTCACCAGCACCATGCCCCCTAGCACCCTGCTGTTAATCTTGCAAAATGCCCGCGCCGTCGCCCCGAACAGCACTGCCACCAATCTCATAAAAATGCGCCCGCACCGTCACCAGCACCTCAAACAACACTCCAAACAGCACGCCGAAACTGCGCGCGCTCACCCTGCCATCAATCTTGCCAAATGTGCTCGCACCGTCACAAGCACCCCAAACAGCTCCCCGAACAGCACACCCCTGCGCCAGCACCCCAACTGCACGCCCTCTAGCACCCGGCCGTCAATCTCGCAAGATCACTTTCCCCGCTTCATTAGAAGTTAGAACCCCTATCGCTCTTCAGCTATCTGGGGAATTAAACGAGTTGGCACTCGGGGAGGGGGGGGGTTACCTGGAACAAGGTTTTCTGGAGAGCCTGAGACCTCATTTACATTGGAAAAGTCGAGCATCTGACAATGGCACAAAATTATTCCGACTGTCAATGCTTGAGGGAACAGCCAAAAGGAAACCACCCATTTGCCGGGGGGGGCGGGTCCCCTTTCTGAGAAAGACCAAATACTCCTTGCTTGCCTGCACCAACTTTTAGTCCGGGAGTCCTTTTTATTGGGTTGAGAGTTTCTTGTACAGGGCCCTGCCTTGATCCCAGGTGCACTTTCAATGGGAAATCACCGGTTGCAGGTGAAAAACGCCGTGGGGGTTGAGTTTCCATGAAGATCGATCAAACCCGACGAAACATCCTGCCTTCATGTAGGAATTGTTGCGCAATTGGATTTGGCCTGGCGGACAATATTAGAAATTTCAGCCTATCAATAAGTATGATTTTCCAACCGCCGAGTCCCCAATACTACTTCTAGATTCGGCCAACTAAACTCTCGGATTTCACGCCCAGACCAGCCCCAGCCTCATTAGCAGGTAACTAGTCCAGGACCTACAACCAACTGAACAAGCAAGAATCTCAAGTCCTTTTCAGGGTTCTCATGCCTGCTACCTAAACAATATCCGTCCTGCCTGCACTATGCGTTTGCATGCCTCCCTCAAACTGCTGACCAAAGCCAAACAAAAACGAAAAAACTGGTCCCCTTTCTCAAAGTTTTTCTACGACCCAATTGAAAAGCTCGCTCCATTTCCGGCCCGTTTCAATGGAGTATATTTGCGGCTGGGGAGCCCAGCTGACCCCGCAATTAACCTCTTAATAAATATTGGTTGCCCCGTCCAGGCCACCAAAAAAAATGATTGGGGGAAAGGGATTCTCTATGCTTACATGAGAGTGGTACCCCACCCCCAGTGTGTTTCCACCAGCGAAAAGGACAGTGACGGTTGACGTTCAAGAAATACTGCCTTGTCTCAAGATGGGTCCCGAAAACCTGCAAAACAACCAAAAAAAGTACCCCGGGCATTGTTCGCATCCTGTTGGTGTCCCTTTAGACCAACCAACCCCAAGAGGGGGCGTTTATCAAAACCAACGGAAGCTGTGCTTTTTATGAAGAACCCGGAGGTTGATGACCATCCTTAGCCCACATAAAGGAATCCGTCTCGAGACCATTGCACCTTCTTTCGGTGCAGAAAGAGTGCCTTGCCCAGCTCCAGCCGCCAGTAGGGTTCATGATCGTCCCTACCAAGGAACAGAACCCATCTTTTGATGGCAGGGGTGTGTTCCGAGTGTCTTTTTGGGGGGAAACACCATGGTTTTGGTCGGTTGCGACCAATACATGGGGCCCCGAAATTCTGAGAACCCATCGAAGCACGACTCCCATCCAGCCTCCACCCTTGTAGAGATCGATGGCCGCCTTGAACTCGGTCACCTCAGCAAAAGCTTCAAGGCGGACCCGCCCTCCCAAAGTGGCAAAATTTTGGAGACGCGACGCCAGATCTTGGGAGACTCCAAGACTCCAAAATCCTAATGTCCTCAGCTCTGGGAGCGTTCCTGGATCGCGGTGATTCGGAGAATCAGAGGGAGACCTTCCATTCGTTCTCGTTCCCGAAATGAGCCTGCCTTTTTGTTGGGTAGACTAAGCCGGCGAAGCCTAGCACCTTCCAAACCTGCTGAAGAACATCGTGCATTGAGCTGTGGATGTTTAGGAAAAGCAGAAAAAAAGAGGAAAAAAACACGAGCTGAACCTCTTGTGGCACGGAGCTGTTGATGTTGTTCTGATATCTACTGGCAATCTGGATTCCTGTCCTTTCAGAAATCGGAATGCTGATTTCCGGCAACTGAACGCAAATTCCCCATTCATCTGGGTTGCTCCCAGCAAATGCTATCCTGAATCTCGATTGGGAACCCTTCGGACATCAGACCTCAGGGGATGCAGGCAACCACCACACACCACGAAATGAAACCACGGTTGAAACCACCGTGTCCGTCCACAGTAGCTTCAAAGGTAGTGGACAAACAGCATGCACCCTCCCATCCAAACCACCCAAGTCTGGCTCATAATTTTCATGGGTACATGCCGGTCGTACCGGGTTTTGCGACTCACCTGCATCAAAGCCCATGAGTAGAAAACTAGCCTCATATGCGGGCTACGTGGGTGTGTGTCAACACAGGAAATCTTCTGAGTTTGTGGTGTTCCTTTTGTTCCCCTTCACAACCACCCCGAAAAGGGTACCCTCTCCACAGCGCCTTCAGGGAGTCCTGTTCTCCAAAAGTGCGACAATCGAAACGCCACACGATCCAATTCAGTGCCAAAACCCAAGCTGACCTAAGGTCCTAGCAACATGGATATAAATGTTGATATGAATTTCGGAAGCAACACAAAACAAATGCTAACTTGGCAGATCTTCCGAACCACACGGATCTTACGGTTCCTCCGCCCAAAACGGGGTGAGACTCAAAATTGAGCCTCTGCAAGCAACGGCCAAAGAAGAAAGGAACCCCACCGAAAACAAAATAATAATGATTAAAAAAAGGCTTTCCAATTGACTTTGGGCTATGACGCCCCCTTGAGACAGTTGGCCTTCTATGTTCCCATTTGCCACGTTTAGGTCCAGCGAAATCGCCGGAGGCGTTTGGCCCCCCGGCCACCGTGCCGGTCTTGGGCGAGGGCATGAGCTTCCTGACGACATGGCAAGCAAGAAACGCGCACCAAGAGGGAACCAGTTGTTTAGTTTTGGAAGAATCATACTATAAACTTAATGCCATATCGAAATCTCGCATTTTGGGAAGTTAACAATGATTTCTTTGCTTTAGCAGGTTGACATGTTTTGTGCTTGTCGTTTTTTGACGGGGGAGCGATGGAAGTCCTTGGGAACCCAAGAAGGCCAAGGAGGCGACGCGTCCTTTGCCACTTCGGGCCCAAGGAGACTGTTTTTTCTTGTGACCGCACGACTTTTTCTCCACGGAAAGGCTCGGCGAAGGCTGTTGAACCGCCCAGGGCCTGCAACCGGTGCGCAACGTGGACAGCAACTGGTCGCTTTACCTGGGTATTCCCAGAGGTACTCGTCCCTCTCCCGCCATCGTACCCCCATTGAGAGAATCCATCGTACCCCTGCCCTCACTTGGATTTTTAAAGGACCCTACCCAAATGTAAGGAATCCCAGGGCGACCACGCCTATGGTTGGGTTTAGTTGAGGGCTGAAACCGACTTCACTATTCCTCCAAAACCAGAAAAGGACGAACCCATCCTATCCAAAAGTGGTTGTTCCCCTTCCCCCCCCCAAAAAAAAAAAGAGGACATGCCCCAACCAACATCAACTAGGGATTCAAGCCGCATGTCGCATCACAGCGTTCTAATCTGGAAAACCTCACCAAAGGCCCAAGGAAAATGGTCGTCCAGGGACCCCTTCGCAGTTTCTTCTGTGGACGGACAAAATCTTGCGCTGGTTGGGAATGATGAAGCCCTATGAATACTAGACACTAGCTGATAAACTGCCTATTGGCTGGTGCCGGGCGGTGTGGGTATGTTTGTTGTTGGGAGGGTACCCATTTGGGGTTGATCAAAAAGTCCTTCACATGGGGATGACCATCGAAATGGGAAGCTTGGGCTGAACCGCACGAATCGCCGATAGCAAGGCGGAGCCTGGGGCCAAGGAGTTTCCCGAGCTTGGCCAGCGCAGGCATGCCCGCGGGCTTGGTGATCAGGACCTCAGGCTTCGTGAAGCCCGGATTCTCAAGATTGTTTTAAAGGGGAAGCCCAAAAGAAACAACTCTTTTTCCAGCTGCCGTATTTTTGAAGAACACCCAAATGGGCCTCTTATTTTTGCACAAGCCGGCTTTGGCTGACTTTTGGTGAACCGAACGCGTAGATCAAGTGAACTGGTCGCTTTGTAACCCGACAAGAAAAGCGAACTGGTTCAACATCGCTATGACTTCGCTAGGGAAGAGTTGAGTGTCTCCTGGTCTTAGCAACCTTTTTTGGGTCCGACTTCTGACCAAACCTCAAATCCAAAACGTGTGAGTCTCCATAAGACCAACTGGATGTCTGGACGACTCACCAGGTGTCTTCGGTGATTTGGGTTTCTCCCGTCGGCGAGAAAGAAATCAAAGAGACTCCAGAAGCACAGATGTCTCTCGATGTCAAATGGAACAAGGTCGACAAAGCCGGCGTGGGATTGCGAAACTGACGAATGGGATATCGCCAAAGAAGCTCAGCGAAACAACGAGAAAGTCAACGTATCGTGTTTGAATTCTGTGGTCTGCACTGAAAGGGCTTTCTGGGCGTGTCGTGTTTTTGCGGGGTAGCCTTTCTTTGTTGTTTAGAGGGAAATCAAGCAGAAACACGCTACTTTAGCCAATCCCCGACAAACACACACACACACACACATCTGTGATGTCCAAAAAACAACTGCCCCGGAACAATGCAGTAACTCAATGGAGTCAGTCGGCCAAAGGCCGAATCCGTGAAAAATGCGCCAACCTCGACTCAACAGAAGGCCGGCTACGAAAGGGGTCAAACTCCTGAGGTAAACAACAACGCAAAGCCAATAGGGTCCCCATTCTGTGGACAACCCCGCATCTTCAAGCTAAATCAATGCAAAATCTTGCCAAAAAGGACTCGGACATGTTCTCATTGACTGAATAATGGGCACCAATGGTGCAACAAGCAACATCATTCCTTCACGTGCACCGACATGTTTTCAACAGAGGACCACAACACTGTAAACTGCCCCAGTGGCCACTGCCCTTATGAATCAGTCAGCGTAGTCTTGAGCCCTTCGTGCATCTTAACAGCAAGGTGTGTCCCTCGCAAATAATTCTCTTGGTGCATAATTTAGGTCGTTGTTAGGTCGCTGGCTGCGGCACTGATAGGTCCCTGTCACTGGTCGAAGCTAAAATCATCTCATGGTCATGTCAGGTCACACCGGCAATAAGACTCACTGCGAACTGGCCGGTCTTTGGGCTCCGAAAAAGGAAACGGATTGGCGACCCAAATCTGAGGCTTACATGCAGCCCTCTGGACACAGTTCCTCTCACTTGATGCTGGGAGACGAAAACAGCGTCGGAACGATCCGACGGCGTGGTCCCCTTCCCCAACCCCTTCCCCACCCTTTTTTGCCGGCCCCTCACCCATGTCTGTCGGCTCCATGGGCCCATTTTTTGTCACCAATGCGCTAACAATGCAAAAATCAGCAAAAATAGCCTCTCCTGCTGGCCAGGCCTGTCTGACGTGTCTGCAACTGGCGTCAGGCCCCGCCCAACCAGCAACCCAAGCAGGCCCAACCCACCCAAGCAAGGCCGCCTCAAACCGTGCCCAGCCCAGTCGCAGGATTCTCATTGCCGCGCGCATTGATCGCCACGGCTCTGCGTAAGGCTGTGGATTATTTTACAAACAAAACAAAAAACAAAACTAAAACTAATGGGGACCCTGACTCACAAATCACCAGCTGTAAATAATCCAAATATCAAAAGGGATCCCCCTCCATCCGGGCTTTTGCTCGGGGAAAGGGAGGACAAAAACAAAAAGGGTGGTACACCCAAACGCGAAAGTCCTTGCATTTTCGTGTTTTTCTTGAAAGTCCGCAGCCTGCCAGTAAAAACAACGCAACGAGTAGTCCCGGCAGGGTCCTTGCAACTGAGCCTTCCCCACTGGCACACGGCGCCCAAGTGTCTCCTAAAACTGCTTTGTTTGAGTACCACTACGGACGCAATCCCCATGGCACATCGCATGTTACAAGGCACTTAAAACGCATTTTAAGCATACACGTTTAAGTACGAGTAAGAAGGCAATCCCCATGGCACATCGCATACCAGTTGGGACCAAGATGTTGCTTGACTATGTGTGTTTGCACGCCAAAAAGAAGGCAATCCCCATGGCACATCGCATGCTCAACAACATCGAAACAAGTCTTGCAAAAACAAGTTCGTGTGCTAGTACGAAGGCAATCCCCATGGCACAAGCATACCCAAAAGCAACCAAACACATCTTGAAAACACCTTTTCGAAGCACAAAAATGAAGGCAACCCCCATGGCACGTTGCATAACCAACCGCAACGTGTCTCCTGAAACTGCTTTGCTTGAGCGCCACTACGGACGCAATCCCCGTGGCACATTGCATATTACAAGGCGCTTAAACGCATTTGAAGCACACATGTCTAAGTATGAGTAAGAAGGCAACCAGCATGGCACATCACATACCAGTTGGGACCGAAATGTTCCTTGACTATGTATGCTTGCTCGCCGAAAAGAAGGCAATCCCCATGGCACATCGCATGCTCAACAACACTGAAACAATTCTTTCAAACACAAGTTCATGTGCTAGTGTGAAGGCGATCCCCATGGCACATGCATACCCAAAGGCAACCAAACATCTTGAACACATTTCTCGAAGCGCCAAATACAAGCAACCCCCATGGCACATCGCAGAACCAACCGCAACCGAGCAGTGTTTAAACAGTAGTAGTAGTAGTAGTAGTAGTAGTAGTAGTAGTAGTAGTAGTAGTAGTAGTAGTAGTAGTAGTAGTAGTAGTAGTAGTAGTAGTAGTAGTAGTAGCACAGCAGCAGCAGCAGCAGCAGCAGCAGCAGCAGCAGGAGTAGTAGTAGTAGTAGTAGTAGTAGTAGTAGTAGTAGTAGTAGTAGTAGTAGTAGTAGTAGTAGTAGTAGTAGTAGTAGTAGTAGTAGTAGTAGTAGTAGTAGTAGTAGCAGTAGTAGTAGTAGTAGTCGTGGTGGTAGTAGTAGTAGTAGCAGCAGTAGTAGGAGGTGCCTTGTGTTAAGTTTTTGGCAAGTTTACCCAGGAAAAAAACGAGTCCAAAAACGAGTCTAAAACGAGTCCGAAAAGAAAGAAAACGTGCAGCCGCAACCCACCTAGGCCTCAGCCTGAAAAGCAGGCCGTTGAAACCAATTGATGTGTTAAGCAGACTGTCGGCCTTAGCCTAATACGTATTTACAAGCACTTGTTGAGGATGACTGCGTGTGCCAATGCGATTCATGTGTTAGTTGACTGAACCTTCTCATTATCTTGGCCAGAGGCAGTGTGCCATTGCGTTTTGTGATGGGAGTGGGCCTCAACATTCAACAGCGCACCTTCGCCAAACACTCCTCAAAGTATCCGCCTCCCCATGGCACACCAGACACTTGGCTTTGTGTACAGTGGGGGGCTGGGGTAGCACTTGCGTCGCCAGCAACATCTAAGCCTGCAACTTCTATCACCTCGAATCCTACTGGCACACAGCTGAACAACACAAGGAACCAGACTCCCATGTGTTAGTTGACTGAATCTTTTCATTATCTTGGCCGGAGGCAGTGTGCCATTGCGTTTTGTGACGGGAGTGGGCCTCAACGTGCAACAGCGCCCCTTCACCAAACACTCCTCAAAGCATCCGGTCCCCCATGGCACACCAGACACTTGGCTTTGTGTACGGTGGGGGGCTGGGGTAGCACTTGCATCGTCAGCAACATCTAAGTGAAACGAGTGTACCCATGCGATTTGATTCAAAATGGCTTCATGCCACACATCATAAAAGACAGCATGATCATGACCCTAAATAGCTTTCCCCACTGGCACACTGCTTGCGGCGCGAGATCATGGCTTGCGGGGCGTGTAACCACAAGGACCCAGTAAGTGTTTTTTCAGGCGTGTGCCAATGCGATTGGCCACCCAAAATGCCTCAACATCACCAACACAAACCGCGATCGAGGGAAGGTGTTTTCCATGTGTGCCAGTGCGTTCGGCCTACCCAAAAGACCTCAACTTGATCAATGAAACCATCTCAGGGGACCACGTTCAGCATGTATTTCTCTACAAAAAAGACCTCAATATCACGCAGCAATTGTCTCTTGAAAACATGCTAAACCAAACGCCACTGGCACACGGAGTTGCAACGACCCTACCGGATGCGTTTCGTGTGCGTATTACACGAAAAACATGCTGCCAAAACCAAACGCAACGACTTTCACAGGTGAGAGTACAGATTGAGCTAACTCTGGGCAGGGGGCTCCATTGAGAAAACTCCACCAAACTGAACCGAATTTCAAAACCTGAAAGGAATCCCGGGACCTTCACAGGCGGAATCGCTTGATCCCCCCCGAAAGGCAGAACTCCTGAATCTGAGCCGGGCGCGTCAAAGTTGATGATCTCCTTCGTGAGCTCTTCAGAGAGAGTCTGCGGGAGTCGCGCAAATCGATACACAAATTCAAGCCCCTGAATTTTCGCTCGAAGAGCCTGCGGTTTCAACCTCCTTTCAGCTCTCCTTTAAGGTGGCCAGGGGGTGCTTTCAAGAGGCTTGCGTGTTTTTGTTGAACAACCCGCTGTTCCTGGCTAAGATTACCTAAACAAGGTGATAGAAGAATGCTCAAGATGCGCTTAACTGGCAAAATTGGGGACTACCCAGATTTAGCTTGTGCCCGCTTTGGGTCCCTTGAACATTAAAAGGAATTCCCCAAGAAACACACACCCAACAGCTGAAAGCTTTCGGGTCGCTGCCCAAATACGTTCGGAGTGGTTTGGAGCGACTCCGGGCTACGCACCCAATCCACCTGTATGTTGCCGGAGCTTGAAAATCAAAAACAGTTTCTTCGTTCACGGCGAGCAAAAGCAATGTGGGAGCTTCTCAAAATTGTAGTCACCCTGTTGGTTGCGAAGGGCAAGCCAGCGCTATTGCAGGGGTACCGCAATGACTTCAACTCGCAACGCATTCGATGTGCTGCTTTGAGGACCAATTCCTATTTTGAGAAGCACCCATGTGCAGGGCGAACCTTTCGTTTGGGGCCCCAAAGGACCCTTGAGCCTGTCAACCCCAGTGAGAAATTCGCTGTTACTCGGCCCATAGAGATACCAAGGCAATTTTGGCGAGAATATACGCGGCTGGTTTCTAGGGAGGGAATCCACGCCAACCTCTGGCCAGGCTGTCCCTTGATGTTGACGACCCGGAAATCTGCCGACTTGTCTCAAGGGCGAGGCGCACGGGAAGGGTGGTCACAATCATTCCTGGGATCCTCATCCTCATCATGACAGACCTTAAACTTCTGCTAGAAGTAGTGTTGGGAACGCAGGAGGTGCTATGATAACAATCATCATGACAGTCATCATCATCATCATCATCATCATCATCATCATCATCATCATCATCATCATCATCATCATCATCATCATCATCATCATCATCATCATCATCATCATCACAACAATCACAATCACAATCACCATCTACTGCAGCAAACTACAGTTATGTTGGGGACCATATCAAGCTTCGGTGCAGCGTCGCCACAAATCTACCTGTGCCAAGGAATCTCCACATGTAAACAAAACCAAAAAGGGGTCGGCGGCAAATGGCGGCAGCTATCAAACCTATGCTACTAGTACTGTGGATCCACAGTAGCCCCACAAAAGTAGTTCCTCCAGGGGTTCTGCTTTTTCCTGGGTCAACACCGAAGGGAAGAATCTCAAAATGCTCTGAGTCCTGCCACTCGAAATTACACCATGGTTCCCAAATAGCAAATTAGATCAATTACAACAGCACCCTGAAGCTTCGGCTCTCCCAAAGGTTAAACGGTCTTCTCAAACCTTTCGACCTGTTGATGGCATCTGTCACCCCAGCCTTCCCGGCGATGTCGGCGCCCATGTCCAATGCCTGGCAGCATTTCAGCACGCAGGCTCATAACGGAGGGCCCGTTGGTTTAAATCCAGTCGAAACGGTTTTTTCCACCCAATCCAGCCCAAGGAACATGGGGACAAACAGATCCACAAGGATCATATGCCTCCTTTTCTTTTGAGCAGCGTTTACTGGAGGATTTGCTTCCGTGTTTCACAGCCTGGGCTGACTGACTCGTCCAAGCCCGGTGCCACTCCAATCCATTCCAGAGTCAATCTGAGCAGAGACAACATACGATTGTCGCCCAACAAATTGCGAGAAGGAAAGCCAGTGTTTTATCGCACCTTGACATTGTTTTGTAGTTGCGATTGGTTCACTGTCAGCAAGGGAGTATACCCCATCAAAGCCGCTTCACCCAATCAAAGCCGCGCTCATTCGCCTCTTTCTCCTCGTCCGGGGAGCACCACACGGCAATCTTCCGTTCCGCGCCGAGTCCGTGCGGCAGCACGGCAAAGGTCCTGCGAACCGAGGCAGGACCCTCTTCTGCTTGCTTGAAGCGTACCCCAAACCTGTTCTTGGACCTCAGGTGCGTGTTGGTTTCTGTGCCGGCTGTGGCAGTGATTTTCAAAGCCCAAAAGTATCCTTTCAGGCACGTTAAACACATCGTCCGAAACAGCCTTTTGCCTCGGGTCTGGGTCGACCGTTTGGGCTTCAGTCACTCGCCGGATGCCAGCTCAATATCGCAAGCGGACAAGTTGAAAACCCGACAGAAAGTCAACCGTGGTTCGTGCTTGCTTTACTTGCAATATGTTGGTTGCATCCGGGAGCATCTGAGATTGGTAGCAGGATAAAGATCCAAGCTCGCCTTTAGAGACAAAGCGGGAAATGGATTATGATCTGTGAGGAATCAACCGGTGGAGCTAGGACCCCGCTACTCACTTCCGAACGAGTAGATTGGCCCAAAAAGTCTAAACTTCTTGTTTACCACCAAAATGATCTTCCCAGAAAATGACTAAAGTCCAGGAACTCAGGGATATTAATCAACCATCGATTTAAAGATCCTGGGTCACAAATACTTAAATCCAGGGTTGACATTTAGTGGCTTGGGTCGGTAGGGCTCGGTTTGGAGACGGCCATTCACGGTGTCGAAACAGCTGGAAAACAAGCCGTAATTGAAAACTGAGAAGAAACATGCACATGGACAAACACGCAAAAAAGGCCTTTGGCACTTTTGTAGGATATCAATCTGAATATTGACCCAAATCAATTCAGCTGGAAACCACCCATACATATGGTTGGGTCGGGGGGCCAAAACGGAACTCTTGCCCCCCTGGCGGCTGACAGCCCCCCCCTTCCGACGATGCTGCTGTGCATGGACAAAATCCACTTCGCGCCGGTCGCAACTTACCAACTCACTCTTCCTTCACCGACGATCCTGCGGATGGACAAAAGCCGCTTCGCTCCGGATGGAAGAAACGCCTTGAAATCCTGTTGATAAAAACCACAAGTCCCAAGTGCCGGTCTGCTGGAATTCCCCCGAACCTCCCTAGATCCCACCCTGGGCGAATCCACCCCGTAGAAATATCGCTTCTTACGGCGCGGGGGATTTCTGTCCACTAGAAACTTTCAGGATGTTCCCGAAGGTTCATCTTTCCGACACTTGGAATTTCCGACACTTGGAATGCTGGCAAACTGATTTTCCTTTGCAGCCCCGCTGGAAAGGACAGCGCAAAAAGGCATGCAGTAACGGTGCAGTCATAGACTTTTTGGGGGCTCGCTGTCCTGATCTGCTGGTCGGGATAATTGGCGTTCAAGTTCATGTTCATGTTTAACCTCAGCCCAGCTTGGCCCAACCCGAGTTGGCTCACGGAAAATTCGGCGAACACGTGCCCACTTGAATGGTGGTTTCTCTGTTGATTCCTGTTCAAACCAACCCGCTAAACGTTTAGCGGGTACCCGGAAAACAGAGACCCATATCGGTATGGTGTGTTTGTTGAGAACATCTCGTGTACGTGGGCATTTGCATAAACCCCATGCTTTGAGGCCAATCCCCATTTGGGAGGGTAACCCCCAATATTCCCGGTGTTCGATGCAATTGTTTGAGGTGCCATCCCAAAGCAATGACAACCTCAAGACACCCTTCTTTTGGGCATACATTAACGGGCTATGTCACACATTGCATTACGATTGTTCATTCGTATTGGTGTGTTTCAGTATCTTAGTATGTCTATTTCAAATTGTCAATGTCACTTAATAAATGTTTGCTTTCAGTAGATGTTTTCTGGAGGTTGATTGCTGAATATAGGTGGTCTCAAATGATGTGAGTAGTTCTGGCAATAATCTATCCCTAGCTTTGCCCCAATGTCTTCTCCTATCTGTTCCCTTGAATGGATTTGTCGTCTCATCCTTGTCTCTTGATCTCTCCTCCAGGTCATTTTAGTTGAGATTGAACTCACACAAGCAACACAAGAAAACAAAAAAAATATAATAAGGCGCCGAGAGCTTACGGCAAAGACTACGAGCTACTGTCCGGATGCGTTCAAGAGTGCACAGGAACCCTTGATGTATTCTCAAACGTCTGTGCGCCAAACAATAACCCTAAGGCTACATACATTCCTGGTATAAGCAACGCCCCTGCCCTGGCATATCAAGAACCACCAAACCATGGTAAATTACAGCCACATAAGAGGTTCCTGATCTGACTTGCAAATTTTGGTTGGCATGTCCTATGGCTATCGTGCTCCTTTTCTAGGCCTTTTCAGGGTCTCGGAGTACCCGTTCAGAGCGAGAAAGTCTCGATGTCCATGAGGGTAATTTCCCTGCAAAGCAACCCCCGAAAATGGGGTTGCAAACTCCCAAGGAGCAACCGAATCCATTTTGCAACCGTGTTCTGTCTTCCCCCAACTAGTCCCAAAGCCACTTGGGGTAGGATTCAAGAGGTTCCGGGGAGGTCCGGAGGCTGTTGCTGAGAGCCTGGATCATCCGAAAAATGTGTCAGCAGCGCCCAGTGAGTTTGGTGCAAAACCATCGGACTGGACTCTTTTTGGCCTCTCTACCTGCAATCTCTCTCTCTCTCTCTCTCTCCCTCCCTCCCTCCCTCCCTCCCTCCCTCCCTCCCTCCCTCCCTCCTTCCCTCTCTCTCTCTCTCTCTCTCTCTCTCTGCTCTCTCTCTCTCTCTGTTTCTCTCTCTCTCTCTCTCTTTCTCTCTTCTCTGCTACGCCAGGTCAATGGATCTCGGGTCATGCGAGATGGATACCCCTCGGCTCCCCTGGAGTTCCCCAACTGTATGGTGGGGTTGCGGTATGAGAGGTCTTTGTAGAAGGAGTAGAGGATGTCCACGGCCTCGCTGGTCCGGCGAACAAACGTCGCTTTCGGCTGGCAAGTTCCCAATGAGAACACCATTTTTTAGTACAGGATTCAAACCGCTTTTGGAGAGGGGCAACCGCCCGATTTACAGGACGCGTTCATGAATCCGGGGACTACTCTGGATGGTTGGGTTCGCGTCCACGCCTGTAAAATCAATTCGGCTTAAACCACCTGTTGATTTCCCGGACGAAGGTTGACAACCACCCGGGTCAGCTGAGAAGATGCCCAGTCCTGCCCAAATTGACAGAAGTAACTGGGAAAACCATGTAGAGAACCTGGCAGCAAAATATGGTCCGATCTCCTGTCAACTTCTTGTCTTGGGGGGATGTGCTGAAACCCCGCTGTTTCAAGATCCAAATGCCTAAACACAACCGCAGGTGACTATCTGGCCCGACGCGGACTACACGCTTGGCAGGGCAAACTTGCAACAAAAAAGAGCTCAGCCCGCGTCAGTCTCGAAACATCAAGGAGTGCAGTCTTGTTGACTTGTCGAAGTCGAAGCTGCGCTCTGAACGGTCTAGATGGGCCCTTTAACAAGCTGCAGTTGGCAGTTGGCACTTGAGACGAGCGCGCCAAGAGTAAGGCTCGGAGCATACGTGCCTGGCTTCCGTAACTTCGCAAGCGACGGAGGGCGCAAAAAAACTGATCCCAACTCGCGGCATCGCTGACGGCGGAACAGAAGAATCGAGTGAACCAAAGATCAAATCCGCCTTGTACTCAGACCGCTTGAAACATACAAATGATACAAATCCAAGTGCGGAAGTTCGATCGCGGATAGGAACCGGCTGCTCCCCCATGAGAGTCTGAAGAGTGCGCCTCAGTTTCCTGGTCGCTTTAGGACCCCCATCAGCTCGGGTCTTAAGAAGACATAAGGCCCCGTAAGGCCGAATTGGTGTGCCTTTGTTTGGGTGGCAACCCCCCTTTTAGCTGGCACCAATAGAGCCAGCGAAGCCGGTGGGCGGGAGTTTCGAAGATATAAAGCCTAGAGCTATCTTTGTCTTGATTATTGTCTCTTCTTCCTTCTTTCCTTGTTCCTTTTCATTGCTGCTTTTTCTCCCACGCTTCTTTCTTCCTTGCTTCTTCCTTGCTTCTTTCCTGCCTTCCTTCCTTCCTTCCTTCCTTCCTTCCTTCCTTCCTTCCTTCCTTCCTTCCTTCCTTCCTTCCTTCCTTCCTTCCTTCCTTCCTTCCTTCCTTCCTTCCTTCCTTCCTTCCTCCCTTCTCTCCTTCCTGCCTTTCTTTCTTTCTTTCTTTCTTCGCTTTCTCCTTTCTTCTTTCTTTGTTTCTCCCTTTCTTTCTTTCTTTCTTTCTTGCTTTCTTTCTTGCTTTCTTTCTTTCTTTCTTCTTTCCTTTCTTTCTTACGATCTCTCAATCTCTCTATCTATCTATGTGTCTGTCCTACCTACCTATCTACCTACCTGTCTATCGATCAATCTCTCCCTCTCGTTTCGATATATCTTTCTAGATTATATCCATCTACCAAGCTATCAATCCATCTATCAAGCTACCTTCCTATCCATCCATCCATCTATCCATCTATCTGTCAATCAGCCTGTCTTCTTCCTATCTATCCATCTTAGAACTCTATCCATCTATGTGTCTCTCTCAATCTATCCATCTGTCTATCTATCTACCTATCTATATGTCTACCTATCTCCCTGCCTACTTACCCCCCTATCTATGAAAGAAGGTGATTTCAAAAGTTAGAAAAGGTGCACTGCATGTCTATCTATTCATCGGCTCTATCTATCTATCTATCTATCTATCTCTCTATCTTGCTATCTATCTCTTTCACCTTGCAACGGTTCTGCGCCTGCACAAAGTCTGTACCTGACCTGGTCCACCGCCACGCTCGCTCGCAATTTTCCTTGCGTGCTTACTCTTCTCTTGTTGTCTGTCTCAGAGTGCTAGCTTTCAATTGAAGTCCCTTTTAAACTTGCATTGATTAAAGGGAAACCAAAAGGAATAGGGCCAAAGAGGGCCAAACAAGAGGGCCAAACAAGGCCCTTCTTGCCAGGCCAAGGCCGGCTTTTTACCCCTCGACTTTCCGGTTCGAGACCTGCCGGCCTTCGGGAGCATGTAAAGCCTCGGAGGAAAGCCGAGATCGGATTGGCAGTCTGAAGATTTGGCCATTAACTCGGTTGAGGTGTTGTGTGGGTGTTGTTTTGTCCTTGTTTTGGTTGGTGACCCTGAGTAGCGTGTCACAAAATTCACCTATACGGTATTCTTTTTGGGGCTTGATTCCATTTTAGTGGGGAACCGCCAAACAATCACTGTGGAACACTTGGGGCCCTTCTTCTTATGAAAAACAAAGGGCGGCGAAGGATCACCCGACATAACGTTTGGATTGCACAGCTTCCATGTCCTCAATCAATCCAATGTCAGTGACGTCCAGGTACATCTTTGATTCTGCAAACGGGTGTGGCTCGTTCTGTTGCTTTCAAATGGAGCAAAAAGGAACAAAAACACACTATGTCGGTCCGAAGCCCTATTTTGACACATACCCACATCCAAATCATCCAAACACCATGGCTGAAATCGGTTCCGCAAATGGCGGGCTCGGGGCCTTTCCGATCCGCCTTTCTGAGGTATCTTGATTTGCAGCGTGCCCAAACTACCTGATTGACAAGGATTTGGATCCTCTAAATCAGCTACTCTCACTGGCTGAGTGGATGGCCCAAAAAAAGTCCAAACTTTATATTTACCATTAAAATGGTCTTCCCAAAAAGTTTAAAGTTCATGAACTCAGGAAGTCAGTACTTGAGTGGCACAGTGGATGCCCCGTTCGCCATGTCGCAAGTAAGGAACGTTCGGACCCCTCCAAGCCTGTAATGTACCATGCTTTTGTGGTTGGGGGTTGGTTTACTTGCGATATTGAGTTGGCATCCGTCGTTTCTGGCTTTTCACATTGCATCCAAACGTATCCTTTCGGGAACCCGCGGAAAACCCAACGGGGGTTGGAGATCGGAGGAGAGGTCCCTCTCGGATGGTGGTTTCGCGACTAGAATCTCCCACGTTTTGGGTCCAAGTAAGCAAATGAGTAGGTCCATCCATTTCCCCTTGGCTCTTGTTGGAAATTCCCCCCACGTATTTGCCAGAGCATATCTGTTACGGTACCCTTGGGGTTGCTGTAAAAACTCGAAACATGCAACGTCCAAAAACCCAGCATCTTGGCGTGACAAACCAAAGACAGCCGAAGCCACCTCCCCTGATGTGGAAACCATGAAATTCGCACTTGGACATGTGAGCTGAGTCCAAACTTTGGTCCAAATACTGCGGGCTTGATCATGAAGAAACCGGAACCTAGCAACCTCCCAATGCGCAGTCATTGCAACTGGCGTCCTTGTGCAAATTGGTAACTTGGACGTTGGGGGCATGCCTTCCATACGTAGTTTCGAAAGGTACAGCCACAAATCCAAACCACGACCTGCGGGTAGCCTGATCAAACCTCAACCCCGGGTTACCTGAATAGCAAGAAAGGCCAGTCTGGGCTCCAAACGGGTTTTCAAGCGCTCTTGATTGGACAAGCTGCTTTCGGTTTCCTTCAGTCCAATCCCAGTCAGGAGTGGCCAGGATGTGCTCTTCTCGGTTAGCAACCAACACCTGTCGTACACCTGAGTAACAAAAGGGTGAGAATGACACCCAAAACACATCGGCGTTTTGTCCTTGACGTTCTTTCCACATCGGCTGAATGCTTCTCAGCTCTTGGCAACATTCTCGCCCCAAAAAGAAATCCAAACCGATCATTTCTAAAATGTGAAAGCTGAGAAAGATCCTCCACAGTAGCAGTCAAGTAACATCCTAGGTCCCCTTTTTTGTAGTTCGAACCTAGGCTTATCGAGATCAACCAAAAATGCAGCCAAGAACCACAGGGGTCAAAAAAAGAAAAGGCTTTTTCGGGATTTACATGCAGAACAAGGCGCCCAAAAAGCAAGAAAAGCGGCCTTGGCAAGCGCCATCTCATAAGGCCATCTTGGGGCTCTCCACGCCCCATCCCATCAGATCAGACGAAGCTGCTTCTTCTTCTGGAACTTGGGCTTCCCCTTCTTGTTGAAATACATGTTCCAGTAGTAGGGGTCTCGGCTTTTCAAGATGCGTTCCAAAGGCGCAAGCGGCCAGAGAGATTACCCCAAGCCCAAGAATCAACAAAGTGGCTGGTAAAGCACAGAGTGATCGAGATGGCCGATGATCCCAAGATGGCCTACGAAGCGTTTTAAGCGACCTCGTCCGAATCTGCTCCAAAAGTCCCTCTTTAAAGGGTGCTTTCCGGTCTCTCGTGTTTTTGTTTCTAAAGGAAACCCTGGGGAAGTCATCCAATCCGGGTTCCCACTCCTAGCCGACTATATTTGCTCTGCTCCGCCTTGACCTGGACACATAACACTTTGTTTCGCCACATGCAAAATGATTGAATCCATGTAGAAAACAAAAGCAAACGCAAACGCAAACTAAGTAAGCAAGCAAGCAAGCAAGCAAACAAACAAACAAACAAACAAGTATGCACACAAACAAGCAAACAGAACAAAAAACAAACAAAGAAACAAACAAACAAACAAACAAACAAACAAACAAACAAACAAACAAACAAACAA
>CAUJNA010000077.1:0-7500 GCA_963377175.1 Effrenium voratum
AACAAACAAACAAACAAAGAAAGAAAGAAAGAAAGAAAGAAAGAAAGAAAGAAAGAAAGAAAGAAAGAAACAAACAAACAAACACACTAACAGGCAAACAGACACACAGACACACAACAAACACACACACACACACAGACACACCAGAGTCATTGGTTCCAAGTGGTGTCGTCAACGGCCCAACCCTGATTCCAGTGTTTATGGTAGGCCCGAACATGAACAGAATCAAGATGCCCAAGAAGTACAGGACAGAACCTTGTGGAACCCTCCAGCTTGGCAAAACACCCGAATCCGTGAACGGACCCCGCATCGCTAAACCACTCGCGAGGCCCGGACGGGCTCTTGCTGCACGAATGATGCGGAGCGCGCGAGCGCCAGCGCCTGTCAGGAGAGCAAATTCGGCCGCATTCGGACCCCGCTGTAGGCAGACACATGGGTGTGCCTTTTTTTAAGGAATTGGACCCCCCCCTAAACAGCTGTTTGCTGTTTCGTTTTCCGTGGCCCGAGATGTGCCTCAGAACTCTGTAGGGCGGCAACATGATGAACACACCTTCCAACAAAAGTTATGAGTTCCAACCCCACTTCTCAATGCACTTTTCTGAAACTTTCCGATGTTCTGTCAGTGAGTCATAAAGGCCTGGTACAAGGCCTCAAAAGGCGTCTACCCAAAACCACTAAAAGAAGCCTTACGCCATTTCTTCTCGGTTCGCCGTCCCCTACGACCCGGGACTTTACTGTGGCTCAGTTGACCAAAGCAAGCAATGGGTGCTTGGGCGCAAAAGGCCAAGCCCTGAGCCCGAGCGCCGAAAGTCCTTTCCAAGAGGGAAGGAGTCTTTCCACAGGAGTCTCACTTTCATGTTGGTGGCAGGGTAAGTCAATATTGTCTTCCGCCAAAGTGCCTACATGCAAGCAAGCAGGTGAGCAAAGAAAAACACACACACACACATCAGGAGGCAGAGTATCTCACAAACACCGGCGAGGGATTCAAAGGGATGATCCTGGCACGCTTAGTTGACATAAAGTACAGGGCCCAACAAGGCCCCACATCAAAGGCTTACTCCAAGCCCCAAATCGAAGGCTGAGGCTTGCCGGCAGGGACTGTGAGTTGCTTCCACTCGGTTCAGCCATCTTTTGGTTTCCCCTTCACAGCCCCAAGGCCTGGAAGGAACAAGAGTCTTCTCAAAGCTGGGCTGTCCCAGATCCCCCGCCAAAAGCTTAACTTTTAGTGGGCGAAACACAAACATCCCCCACTAAAAAGCCAAAAACACCAAATGAAAAAAGGACCAAGGAACCGGATGGCTTTCGAGCCACCAAAGGGATCGCACGGGATCCGTCCGACGGAACGGCGAAACGCGAATTTCCGCCGCCTCAGCGCTCCGCAGGCGCGACGGGGAGTGCGGCTGCCAGGACACGGCCTGTGGCCCGGATTGATCTGACACGTGACCAGCGGGGGTTACAGGGAAACCAAAGGGAAAACCACCATTTGGGGGGGGGGGCCTAAAACAAGAAGTACCCCAGTCGTTGGTAAGGAACAATTTCACATGAATTGTCCAGAATTATACGAAATGATTAACAATAGATAGCAAACACGAGTTAAGGAAACGCCCTACTTTTGATGAAATGCCTAAACAAGCAATGACAAGCCAACGTTATGTTGAAGAAATACAAGAAAGGTATGGTGTTGAATCAATTTGGCTTTGATGAACATATTTTGTGAACAAGATATATGAATGCAGAAGTTATGATGTCAGATAAGGCAACACAAACGCTTGACTATGAATCCTGGTGGGGTGGACCATGATGTGTGTTTGTGCGTCTCCTCCAGGGTGCAATAGAGCAACTTTCGAGGCGGCTTGGCGAACGTTGGTAAACAAATGAATCATCAGTGAAGGAATAGTCCTTCAGTATCCCAAAGGAGATTCGCCATGCCAAAGAGCCAACTGGACAACTCACTTCCTTGAGTGGATGGCGAACCAAAAAAATGCCAAACTTGTTGCTTGCCACTTTGAAACCGTCTTTGAGTAAAGTCCATGAACTCAGGAAGTGAGACAAGGAAGACAAAACAAACTCCGAGAAGGCCGCGGAAGCCAAAAAAATCAACCATTTTTTCTGGGCTCCGGGCTGCCCTTCCGGGCCGGTCCGGCATTGCAGAGAGAGCCTGGAGGCATGAGCTCGCCAAAGCTCCGAATCCGGGGGCCCCCCTGCTGTGGATCCCAAGGCGAACTAGGGGCGCTTTTTCATGCTTAGTAACACGGGCTCCCTATATTTCCCCTTTAAACATCACCCCCACCAAGGGACACTCACCTTTCATGGGCCAAAAAGGTGATGTTTAAAACCACGAGAAAGGGAAATATAGGGACCCCTGTGTAAGGTGGTTGCAACTTGGTTACCGGCGATGCAATCATAGGATCCCTCGGTGAAAACCCCTTGCAATGGTTGCTTCCACTTCCTCAGGCAAATCGGCAACCGCGGGTAGAGACGTGCATGGCACCTCGAGAATTCCCCCCCCAAGGGGATTCCTTCTGCTATGATCTTCCCATCCCTTGGACATGTCAGCAAAACAACGTCCTTCCTTCTTTTTTGGAACCCACCAAGAATAAGACAATATCCAGCAAACTCGTCTGAAAAACTTCATCACCTCATGTTGGCATTTCTTCGTCGTCTCAACATGTTCAATGCCCAACCTCCGCATCAGATCGCAACTGAGGCCCAAATGGAAATGGAGATGGGTCTTTGGGAATGTTCCCCAAGCGCCCGTCCCTCTGCATTTTCTGCAATCAATTCCAAGACACATCCCCAACAAATAGGAAAGGCCGAACGCAGAGAGGGAAGCCCATGAATTTCAACATCATTCTATGCTGCAGGTGGCCACACACACACAGCTACTTTTGGTTGAGGATAAAGGCAGGAAGGGATGAGCGACCAGTTTCCCTCCTCTCCCATCCAACTGTTCACTCTTCGTCTCTTCTATAAAATCAGTTTGTTTTCTCATAGACAAGCTGCCAAAGGAAAGAGATGGATTGCAACCGTCATGAACCAAAGCCCTAAAAACCACCCAACACGGAAACTCCATTTCCCTGGTTTCGCAAACAATCCCCTCGCTTTTCCCCTTCCCCACAGCTTGCTCCTGCGGCAGCCGAGCCTCAACGCGAGACGGGGGATGTATCGAAAACCAACTGACTTAAATCAGTGAGGGCTTCCCTCCTCTGTTGGGTTGCATGGAAACCCCCGCGAAAACCTGAAAAATCCGGTTTAAGCATAAGTTATTGGACGGCTGGGTGACTCATGGTTTCCGAGATTGGACAACCGAAATTTGTCAGATCCGGTCGCTTCACTTTGGAGCCCAGGATGAAAAATGGAGCTGTGAACCAACCAACAAGCTATGGCTGTGGTGGTCAAAATCCAAATCGTACAACCAGTGAACAGCCCAATCCAACCACTAAAATAGGTTCTAAAATGGGTGGTGAATTCACCTACCAACCAAAATGGTACCATTGGTTTTGACGCATGGCTATATGCCCAAGATCGCCGCCCTGGCAACGACTCCCCAGCACCGAAAGCGGCAACTCCGAAGGCGACTCCGAAAGCAGCGCCCTGCGTCTTTCGGGCTCTCAGAATTCATCTAGCAAAACGCCTCAGGGGTGGAGCCCCAAAGCTTCGCAGACGCAGACGTTGCCGCAGACGCTACATACGTGTTTTTCTTCTTCTTTTTTTCCACACTTACTCTTCCAAGGGTTTTGGGCTGTGTTTCGACAATAAAGGGCACACACCTCATCTCCTGGGGGTGTGTGTGTGCTGGAAGCTGACTAAGGGCGAACTATGCTTACACGGCCAAAAGCACCACTGCAAAAAGCCAAGAGGAGGATGTCGTCATCTTGCCGGTGTTAACCCTGACAGTGGGCCACCCTGACAGTTCATCCCTCGAAAATCTGGGCTCCCCTGGGCTGCCGCACATCTAGGCGGCGACACGACGCCGTCCTGTAAGCCGCAAAAAGAGCAATCAGGTGCTTGCCACTTGCGCGCTTGCGCGAGGGGTCTTAAAGCGAACGCCAACGCTTTTAGCAGGTCTGTCGCGGTGTTTTTTGCTTGAGCCCTGTCCAACTGGCTTGCTTCTGGTTTCCCTTCAAAGCCATCCAAAAAGGGTAGCCTCAAAAAAGGCGCGTCCACTGAAATTTATGGGAGTGTCCCAAAGTTGGTCCCCCTTTTGGCTTACGTTGGGCTTCGAGCTTCAAGGCATGCCCCGGCTACTTCACATCTGCCAGTCAGCCGTGCATTTCTCTTTTGAACGTGCGGGTACCGGACTCGACGAGCCGGAAACAACTCGCTGAATTGCAGGTTCTTGGAGACAAGGAAAGGCATTGAACCATATTGGACCAGTACTTTGTTGCGGCAGATGTCAGATTCCGGGAACTGTTCCCCATCCCTTTTCACATCCTCAGGGCCAAGTTGGTTAGGACATGATTACAGACAAGACTCAGGCGATGAGAACATCACTCTTCCCACTGCGGATGAAAGCCATGGAAACAAAGTAGTCGAGGTGGATGAAATTCTATGATTTAGTGTGACGATAACCTATGGTGAGAATGAAGTTTGCGGCAAAAATTGGTAACCAATCTAATATTTCCTCAGCTCTACTATGCATGGACAAACTCCTACACCATCAGGCAGTTGATCCCGGCATATCCCAGTATTCATCGGGGTTCATCCATCCCAACTGGTGCGAGGCGGATTTTGTCCAGTATAAATCATAGGGAAGCTTAGAACCTAAAAACGGCAATTTACTTGGCTGGAAGTAGGACCCCAGCAAAAAATCTATATTTTTCCTGGTTCGTGGAAAACAAAGGGACCCCAAAAAAGCAAGAAAGGAAAAAGGGGAACTAATTCTGGGGAAGTTTACAGGATTGAATCCAAACTCAACCACTAAACCAACTTAAAACCTAAAAATAAACCCAAGGACCCGGACGGCTGGGCACCAAGACGAATTCACCAAACGGAAGTATCAGGAATCCACAGGTAAGAGACCGGTCTCATAGCCTGTGTTGCTTGAAGAGCACGTAAGTTTAGCCGACATGGGTGTCTTTTCTGAGTTGGTACCCCTTTTTGTGGTTTTGAAAAGGACAAAAGAAAAACATCATCCATTTTAGGGCTCCCTCCAAAAATCGCAAAGCACACCAAACGGCTGTGCCTTGATCTCTGCGGCAATTCCCAGGCCGAAACGTCAACAACTTCAGGCTCCGGGAGGCTTCGCACCTAGACAACCCCCGGACTTCCTCCGTCTGAAAGTCGCAAGGTACGATGAAACCCATATTGTTCCCCACACGCTCAGCACTTCGCAGATCCGCACTGCCCACAAAAAAACGCACGGAAGCACCGAGTTGTTGGCTCCATGCGTGCTTTTGTTTGTTTGTTTGTTTGTTTTGCGGGAGCAAATCACCCAGTTCAAAGTCCCAACTTGCGTCGGTCCAACTCACTTCCGCGGCGGGGAAAAAAACAAAACAATGCGCGCTGTAATGGTATCTCTCTTCTTCTTCTTTTTCCCGCGCAGCGGCGCTCGGAAACATTCCAGCATCTCGCAGCGGGGCGTTTCACCTGGCAGAGAGGGAGGGGCGTTGATTCAATGGTCATAGAAGCTCCGGGGGGTTGAGGACGATGCGGATCCGACTTTTGTCTCTAAAGGGAAACATCGGAGCACAAACAACAGGCACCAGGACACCCCCTTTGTTGAGATCTTTGAAGGAAACCGAAAGAGTGACCTCACCATTCTGTCCGCTGCGACGAGGCTTTCTGGGGCTTGCCCCTTCAAGCAGCGGCATCAAACCCACGAAACGACAAAAGCACTAAACTGCCATGGCAAGCACATAGGTTGAACGCGTGACACGGCAAACAGATTAGACAACCATAAGTGGGAGACAAACATGCATAGAACGAAATTGGCAACTATGTTTGTAATAGTGAGTATTTGCGTATTTGCCGTATGCAAGAAGTATTTGAGGACGTCCAATTGGATGTTGGGTGGGCCGATTGCCAAAACAAGTTTGACCATCCTTCTTGGGAAAAGATATACCTCAAACATAATTTCACGGCCACTTTTAGGATCGAACCCATACATGTCCAACTACAGTAAATAAATAGCACCTGAACCGGCACGGCTGACCGCGCAAGCGCCTAAATTAGTTCGTACCTTGGGGGAGCCCATCTTGTTCAACCAGCTCTGCAACAGGCAGCTCCGCAGTGGACTTCCCATCCGGCGTCAACAAGAAGACAGCCTCTTGGAGATCCAATGACCCCCACAACAGAAAGGAGATAGGGGGAAGGTCCACTAAGATTGGGGTTGTGCGTCCAGATCTAATGACCTTATAATAGAAAGAGAAAAGGTTCACCAAGATTGGGGTTGAACTGGTTGGTTCATCCAAAAAGCGGGGAGCAGCACGCCCCCATCCCCAAAACCTATCCTCCTCTTGCGAAGCAACGAGCATTCCCCTACCCCGCACAAAACAAAAAAAAAGCCTCAACCCAGCCACCCCACCATCTCTACTCTTGGTATGGTAGCACAAAACTTTGTTTTTTGCAGACCCCCAGTAAAAATGAACAGAACCAAAAAACTAAAAAACCGAAAAACACGCCAAGAACAGTGAAGCCACTCCTCCCTCTTCCGAGCCTAGAGCTTGGACCGGGACACCTGGAGCTCTGCAAAGCCCGTGGCCTCGTCATAGTCTCGCCTCGCCCGCGAGGCAAGGCGCGGACATCTCCGGACACCTGCTAGGCTTTTGCTTGCTTGCCGCTGGGATTTCCAAACTGATCCCCTACTAAAAGTGAATAACTTTTGGTGGGTTAAATACAACCCCCCACTAAACCAACCAAAAGTCTAAAAAGCTAAGGGGATGGCTGGGAGCCACAAAGGTTTGTGTGTTGGTTTGAACGTTCGTGTTTCTCTGTGTTTTTTATACTTGACCCCACCCCCTCAAATGGCCCAGCTTGTGTAGTTGTGCCTCTGTGCACATCGGAACTGTTGGCGCCTGTTCTTGACGGCGAGAATTCGGATGCTTCGGCCTCCCATCCCCTCCTCATGAGGCCTGACCCGCCAAGTTGGCTGCCCAGAACATCCGGCATTGACTGAGATGTTGGAGCCACCAACAAACAGTTTGGAGCTTGCCAACTAGAGCAGTAAGCTGCTCTGTGAGCATAACAAGGAACATGTTTGGGCTCGTAGACTGCTTGCTTGCCCTGTTTGGGTACTCTGGGCAAACTACTTTATGCCCAACCCAGAAATAAAGGAACCCCTAGCCAAGGACCTTTTGCCCGAGCTCGACAAATCATTCGTCCAGTTCTATTCTCCCAGACTCAACAAACAGTTCAAGGTTTGATGTAGTTTGAGCGCCTGAAACAAAACATTTGCTCAAGGGGAAACTGCCCGCTTCGGGATGTGTTTATATCTTTTAGAGCAACCTCTGTGGGTGCCTCTCAAAACAGGGGCATCGTAAACTGGCCATTTTTTCTTTT
>CAUJNA010000077.1:12500-173224 GCA_963377175.1 Effrenium voratum
CGCCGTTGGCGCTTGCGTTGAACGTGTTCCGTTCTGTTCCTTCGGGCGCTCTCAGCTCTACCATCCCGCGGCTCAGCCCCAGCTTATACGTCCCTCATACCCGGTGCAGCTCATCCCAGCCTCCTTGGCCCGCCCAACCACCCGCTTGAGGGTCAAGCTAACAAACGCTTTGCGCATCAGCCAGACTGCTTAGCCCAGCCCCGGTATCATTTGCCCAAGCAAGCGTCGTGATGATGGATGGTTCTTTTGAGCCTGGCTGAGGCGGGCAGCTCGCGGCGTTTACAATAACAACATAGAATAAAACAAGATCAGATTAAGAGTTAGTAGATTCCATAGTGAGTATCTATAAGCATCGAAAATGAAAAAACTGGTAAGCCATAATCAGTACTTTATCTTAACATGAATATATTTTGTTGTGCTACTACCGCAATCTTATTTGCAATCATGACAGGGTCCTCTGATCATAAGTTACTTGTGGATGTTTGTGTTGTTTTTCAACACAAAAACAACAAGGCTCAATCACCCAACCTTGGCATTGTCAAAAAGGGCCATCCCCATGCCAGCCCTGGACAAGATTGCTTGTTCTCAACAACGTTGTCAGTGACTCATCTGCCATGTTTACCCTACTTTCAGAACCTGAAATAAGAAACGGATCCAGAACCAGCACCCCCGAACAACTGCTTTGTCCCCCAAGTACTGTCCAAAAAGCAGTGCTTGAATTACTGGGCTGTCCAAACTGATCCCCTGCTAAAAGATTAACTCGTGGGGGTTACATTCCAACACCCAACCACGAAACCAACTAAAAGCAACTAAACACCTAAGGGGATGGCTGGGAGCCACCAAGGCTTGGGGCTTGTTCACCTCTGCTTCTTGTAGCGGGGAAATAGGAATCCATGCCTAACCACTAAACCAACTAAAAACAACTCAAAACCTAGGGAACCTAAGAAACCGGACGATTCGCTGGTTGAACTTTCCCAGTTTTGTCAGGCACAGAAGCGGAAGCCGAAGCTTCAACCAGCGCCTCATCAGGCCGGTGGCGGTCTGCGTTGGCGAGCCGAAGCGAGGCCTGCGCCCAGATCAAGCAGAATTGATACGGCTGCGCCTTCTTTGAGAACCCCCCCCCCCGCCCGAAGAAAACAACGAAAGTTAGTTTCCTCTGGCTTCCTTCAAACCCTCCCTCCAACCACCAACCCCCCCTTTCCTGTTTTTAAGACATATCCATATGGCTGTAAATTTCAATGGGGCGGACATGATTTAGGTGGGGATTCATGCCCAGCAACTGGGAGCTGGTTCCCCACTGAAATCACAGCCACGTATGCTCCTCTCTCTGGGTATGCTTCCGAGCTTGTTCTGGTCCAAACCCCGGCATTGCTGAACAAAAGGCAACAAAGGAACCTCTCGTCACATTACACGTACTAATCAAGGCGAATCTTTCTCCATGGACATGGATGTTGCTTTTTGGAATCTTGCTTCATTAAGACGGGACAAACAATGAGTTCAATAGATGAATGCGCTCTGGCTAACTGAATCAAAATACCTGAACATCGTAGTTCAGCCTCTTCTTTGCCGAAAAACAAACAATAGACACGTATTTCCTTTTAAGGTCTCATAGTCCAACCCGCCCTTTGCTGAAATAAAACACCTTTCATTGTCAACATCTGAACCTAGTATGGCCAATGCACGACTGGAAACAACGCAATTCGTATGTGTTTTTGCCCAAATTGTAGCTAAACCAATAGGGGTCTCCTAAAACACCTAGAAAATTCCCGGAGTTTCAACATCTGAACCCAGTTGCCAAGTGGCCAAGTTGGTGGTTGGCTCAAGCTTGGTTTATCCATCTGCAACCAGTGACCCCCACCCAGACAGACCAACCCTTCCCTTGTCCGGGGCTGACATTCTCAGCGTTTTTCACGCGCCAAACAAAAACAACACCAATTGTGAAAGCCAACCGGGCGACACCTGTGCCATGCTCAAACTGTCACACCCCGCGGATCGTGTTCATTGCTCTCTTGTGTTGTGTAGATCCGGATCCTATTCAGGGCTCGGTGATTGTCCTTGCCAGCCCTTGAAATTCTTTTGACCAGTGGGCGTAGATGCCTGAAGGGCTTCACAATAACTGGCCCCATGAGTCTACCACTGTGAAAGTCACCCAAAGTGGGAAGCAAAAGGGAAGCCACCCAAAAAAGTCATCAACATTCAAAACTCCAAAAAAAATCAGTTTCTGACTTTGACCCCAGTTTCGGACTTTGAGCCCCCCAAAATCACGAAAACAACGAGCCCAGACAAAGTGCAAACCGAAACCACAAAGTGTGGAAACCTCAAGGCTTGGGTGAGACACCGTGGCTATCCACCTAACCTCCACCCAACCGCTACCCAAAAAAGAACCAAGCACCCACCACCCAAAGGGAAAACCAGAACCAAGCGGCTAGATCCTTTCTGTGTAGCCCTTTTTTGCCCCGGCCGGAGCCTTACCATGAAACCAGGTACCCCCTTCATTGGGCCCGCTGGACAGCTCAGCATCTGGTTACCTCAGACCTCAAAGCTCACCCGCCTTTCAAGGGGCCCTGAAAGCGAATCAAGGACCAGGTCCTCCAGTAGCGAGGTTGGAATGAGGGTACCAACTTTTTGCTGTAGTCTAGTTTAGTAGGGGAACCCTCCCGACCAAAAAAGGGGAGAGAAGGGCACTACTGGGGGACCTAGATAATGTTGACCCCGGATTAAGAGGAAGCTGCTTGATTTTGATTGGGTGTCCAATTCCTGTTGGGGATGCAAACCACTTTTGGAGGGGTTTTCACCCCCCTAATAGTGGGACGGGATTAATCCTGGGTCAACATTACTGTGGATGACGAGATCCATTTCGCACCACTTAAGAAGCCATGGTTGACACAATCACGTTTCTTCATATTTCAAGGGGGAATCGGGCCCGAAGCGGGGAATCACATCATTCCGCAGCCATCCAGGGAGCTCGCTCTCACACATCCGGTCCCCGCTTCACCTGGCGCAGTGAGCCCACGCAGGTGACCACAGCGCAGGCGCTGAAGGCAGCGCTGAGCTCCAGCAAGGACGCCTCAAACGCGGGAATTCGCTCGAGCCATTTTCTCGACTTGGTCTCTTCCATTTGCGAATAAGCCACCAGGTGGGACCTGGAAAAAAGAACCAAAACAAGAATAAGCCCAGTTGTGATAAATTCCCTTTAAAACCAACATTGAAAATGAATCATGTTAACCAAACGCGAGGCCTGGGCCTTGACTAAATGATTGAATTTAGTTATAACCCACCTGCCAAACTTGTAGTGGGCTACCAGCATTGCCACCCAGCGTCCCAAACCACGTAGATTTGGTCGACCCGGGGAACCCATTTCAAGCACCTCACGGAAACCCGAGGCCCGAGGACGGGGCTAGGGACGGGTCCATCAACTCACCAGAGTCACCAGTTTCAAGATCAACTTCCCGTGTCTGGGCTGCAAACCCCTTTGATCCCTTGCAAGTCAACCACTTTTGGTGGTGTGGAAACTACCACTGCATAAACCCAACAACTAACAAAGGAACCGGCCGGCTGGGAATGTATTGAAGGCTTGAACCATCCTAGAGATTGGCAATCCATTTTCGCGAACAAGCCACAGGGCCGCGAACCCCACAAATCATATCCGTGTTTCCTTTGATTTCGCCCAAAGAAAAAACCCACGCAACCAACATTCACGCGGGGGCGTCTTCACAACTCACCGTTTTTAAGTCGTGGGCACGAAGAGCTAGTCGGTGGCACACCCCCTTCTCACGAAAACGGTTCCATCCGTAAAACAACTTCTCACCCCCCCGCGTGCCCGCGGCAAAAGGAGTTCAGTTGCCCCGCCTTCAGCTCCTGCCCCGGCCGCAAGCGCACCGCCAGGAACCGCCCCGCCGACACGTCCGCCATGGGATCGGAGCTGATGGCGGAAAGATGGCGGAAAGGTAGCGCGGTGGCGTGGGGTTCCAGCGGAGAACGGCTTCCCCCATGGTTGAAATTCAGGGGTCACTGTTTGTTTTTTTTGTTCTAGGTGTGTGTGTGTGTGTGTTTTGTTATTTTGAAATATGTATATATAAATATATATATATATATATATTCCGGGTTTAGTGCAGGGGCCACTGGATGTCCCCAAATCGAAAAGTGCAGTTGACTCAGCCGCGAACAGTTTCCCATGGTTTAAATTCAGGGGCCACTGGATGTCCCCAAATCGAAAGTTGATTGGTTTGCTGGTGGGTTCCAAGAAAAACAAAGCGTGGAGGTCCGAAAAAAGGGGATTGGGGGATGTGTTGGCCTCGGGTTTTGTTGTGGTTTGGTCCAGGTTGTCTCAAAGCAAAACTCGATCCGGCAATTCTTCAGTTTGTCATGACCTGGGCTTCGGTGTCCCCTGGTTTTCCGAAAACCACTCCCCTATTCGGGTAAGGTCCTAAACAAAGACATCAAGAGTGTTAGCAGAACACGCGGACTTGCCCTTGGTGAATCTCGGGAGAACACCTCAGGGGAAGAGCTGAAGAGGGACTGGGCAACTAAGTTGACGTCCGGAATTTGACTGCCATCCATTTCTGCTTTGATATGTCGTGATCTCCGACATGCTCCGACATGCCCTATCCGCCCAAACTAACTATAGACTAGCAATACCCGCTACACACCGTACCCACTTCATTAAAAGGTATGCTGTCAACGATTTATAGGTAGTTACCCTCAAAATCGTTGAGCGTTCTACAAAAACACTGGCCGAAACAAGATGGTACTTGGAGGGTGCAGTTTGGTCAGCTGCGTCGGAAAAAAACGCGCCGTCGAGCCAGCCAGTCCGGCGCCAATCCGAGAAGAGTGTGCGAGAGCCTCAGAATCTTGGCTGATTTGCCAGGAGGGCAGTTTGTATTTTGTTTTTGTTAAATACACTGGGAGCCCAAGGCCCGAAAAATGAGGGCCTTTGTCCCTAAAAACCTTAAGTCATGAGGTCTTAGGCCCGTGGTTTGTTTGTTTGTTGACTTTTTTAGTGGAAACTACCGCTAAACCCTAAGCACCTGAAAACCTCAGGAACCGGATGGCTTGCACAGCAACCGGGATGAGCCAAAAGAAACTTTGCCTAAGCCTCATCCCAAAATAACCAGCGGCGTGAAATAGCGTGGAAAAAAACTGTGCTGTCCCCCTTCGAGGATCGAATCCAAGCTTGCTGGGACCGGGGGGGAGGTGAGCAAAGGAACGTCCATAGGAGCCCTCCTCTGAAGTCCCCGACTTCCAAAAAGGAGGCCGAAACGGTAAGCTCCTGATTGACCTAGAATAGAACCCATCCGTTTGACCCCCACATGGTGTAGAGGAACCTGCAACAAAAATGGCCCTCCCCCGCTTTTGAGCTTCGATGAGCCGCGGGAATCGATCCACGGCGACCGCTCCTGCTGTCCGGCGCACTGACCTCAAAGCAGAGCGAAGTTGAGGCGAAGGTTTCGTCGGGAGATGTCTGGTGCGGGGGTCCCTAAAGCTTTTCGTTCCTATGACGTCATACCTACCCAACTTTCCCGACTTGTCCATCTAATCGTGGTCACTAGTGGTTTGGTGGTTTGCGTGGCTTGATGGTTTGGTGGTTTGGTGGTTTGGTGGTTTGGTGGCTTTGTGGTGGGTGGGAATTGCAGGTTGCGCCGACTGATACTGCGATCTATGCTTCAACCATGGGACTTTGGAAAAAAGCCGCGGGTCGTTGCCTCATGGCCATCGCCATCGACAGTGACATACCTCTTTATGCAAAAGGCCCTTCTGGCGTGTACATACTCGGCAACCCCGCCATCGATCCGAAACTCCACAGCCTCGCTAATGTACTTCTCGAATGATGTGTGAAGGGTACATTTTTTGTTGCTGTGGAGTGGCGTTTGCGATTCCATCAAAATGATGTTGGGAGTTGCCCCTGAGCCACTGTACCTGACAGCATCACAATGGCTGCTGAACCAGTAGTGCGGGTAGACCATTCCATCAGATGGATGTGAGCAGCTACAAACCGATCGGCCCGAGGGCAAAACCCAAGTGGAAAGCAACAGGACCCAAGACCATTCTTCGACCCGTGCGGTTTTGGCCATGCTTTGAGGTTTTGGCGATCCCCCGCAACTGAAGGGGACCAGAGGGTTCGGGGGGGGTCCCCGAATGAATCATGTAGGTCTTGCGTGCCTCCAGCAAAATGGATGTTGGGCATCCTGTTGTGGGTTCATTTAATAAGAACATGGTAGGACACTGGACATGTTCTCAAATTGGAACCATTTCTCTTGTGTAATAAACTTCATATGGCTATGAATCTATGAATGTTACTTCTAATGTGGCTTATGGTTACATACATTCAACCATGTAGTTATCTCTGATGTCCACCAAAGCGGCTCCTATTGAGCAAAAAGCAAAAGGCACAACCACCCACATCTTGAAAGTCTCTCAAAACAAGATCAGCAAATGTATAGCCCGAATGTCCAGGGAATCAACCAACTGCGTCGTGTCCTCTCAGCTTTCCCAAAAAATCGGGGCGAACACCCCGCCTTTGGACCCTTTAGAGCTGAAACCATTGGAGCATCCTAGGACTTGATCTGGGATGCTCCAAACCAACCGGGTTCCCTGGACTCATCTGGGTCTCAATTTTACTTCGGGCCCTGAACTGGTGGACACCATTTGGGGATCCATGTCCAATCACTCAGGGGTTTACTATGACTATGCATAGCCATACGAAGCCATACCATGCCCTCGCCCAAGCTGGTACTTGAAAGGGAACCGGGTCAGAGTAGATGGCATTTCTTCGATCCCTTTGCGTTGGCAAAAGGAGGATGAAACCAACATGGGGGAATTGTACTATCTACATTCAGTCCTTTGCTGATGGATTCTAGCCCTTAAAGTGGCTGACTTGGGCGGTGTCTTTCGGGTAACCATTTTCAAATGGGTTTTTCAGGGAAGCCCAAAGCACAATTCCAATTCCGTCCAGCACCCGGGTCGCAACAACGGCTTCTTCCCCTGTCCAAAATCCCACGTAGGGTTGAAAGTTGACCAAGCTGGGGGGAATTACGCCCAATCCACCAATTTGTCACAAGTTCGCTACACGGACGCCAGGATTCTACTGTCCAAAAAAGCAACGGTTGGAACCCGGGTGCGGGTTCCGCAAGTTTCCCATGTTTTTTGCTGCTTCCCAGCAGGAAATGAGCAATGGTCTTGAAAATGACCAGGAAAAAAAAGAAAAAATATCCTCAATCCTTGGTTTCCTTGCAGGGAATCTCCAGGCCCGGTTCACTCAACCCTCCAACACCCGCCGGACTCGGTCAGCCGGGTCCCCGAGCCGTCGCCGAGCTCACGGCGCCCTGACGCTTCCGGCGTCCGCTTCGGTGTGGGGCTCGTCGGGGTACCCAATTCTTGGGCGCTCTTGGAAAACATCCGATGCGGGGGCTTCTGTTTCTTCCGCAACCTTAAGAATGGCTGGTGTCCTTTGGTTTCTCTTCCAAACCATCCAACAAGGGGAGCAACTCAAAAAAGGAACCACGCCCCACGTGGCTTGAAGTTTCCCTTTTGTTACCGGTTCGGCTCGATGCGTCCATGGGCCAGAAGGGGGGCTCAAAGTACCTCAACAAATACCCAAACGAGTCTCACAATAGGGACGCGCTCCCCCGCCCCCCCCCCCCCCCAAGAAAAACATGTGTTTGTTCGTCATCAGATCTTACAAATCAGCAAATAGGGGAAGCGTTACACGTTACAGCACATTTGGCCAAAGGCCCACCAAAAACAAGCTGATCTCCAGCTATTCTCTCTCTGGTTTCTTCTTTTATTCAAAACACACACTGTGACACACACACACACACGCACATGGCAGCTCCCCGCAGGTGGGTAGAAGCCAACTTTATCGTGCTGCCTAGGTGCTTCTCATCAGGAGCAACGACGCCCTGTGTTTGATCAGTTCGACCAAGCCAAGTTAAATTGCAGGTGTGGCTCTGTTCCTCGGTGCCATTTCAGCGCAGTCTGAAGAGCCTCTTTGTTAGATGCCCACTCTTCAGATGCGGGGCATCCCATTGCAGATACACTGTGTGCGAGAGCTGAGTAAGCACAGCTCTATCAAGTCAAAATCAGCCCCGGTCGTCGGGTCGGTTGGCACATGGTCCATTCGAGCAAATCATGGTTGGGAAACATTTTACATTGTTGCTTATTGTGGTTTAGTGGGAAATCCCCACTTGGCTGCTAAAGTTTAATTTGTTGCTCCCCTTTCAACGTCAACCGAGAAATCGCCATTGTTTCGGAGGGGCTCTGAAGTCAAACGTCGTTAAACTGTTCCAAGCCGCGAGGCCGGAAGAAAAGAGGGCGCGAGGCGCAGTTTTTTTGGTTGGAGGCAAAAAAGGGTCGCTCAAGTTCACACATTCACAAGATATCATTGGGACACACTGCTTCATGACTTGCTTGTGCAAGTCGCCGCTGTTTGTTAGGGGACTCCTAATCCAATGCTGAGCTTGTGCAAACTTCATGAAACGTCCTGGTCTGGCAAATGGCCTGAGAAAAAAAAAAGTTTGGCACACACACGCACACACACGCACGCACACGCACACGCACACGCACACACGCACACACGCACACACGCACACACGCACACACGCACACACGCACACACGCACACACGCACACACGCACGCACACACACGCACACACGCACACACACACACACACACGCACACACGCACACACGCACACGCACACACGCACACACGCACACACGCACACACGCACACACGCACACACGCACACACGCACACGCACACACGCACACACGCACACACACGCACACACACACACGCACACAACACACGCACACACGCACACACGCACACACACACACACACACACACACACACACACACACACACACACACACACACACACACACACACACACACACACACACACACACACATCTAAGCTTTGATTCCCCGTTCTCTTCACCCATCGTTCTCTTTAGCCCATTTTTTGAAGAGAAGGATCCTTGAAGAGACTGGGGAGGACACACCTTGGACCCGGCAACACCCTCTTTGCGCGATGTTCAGGCCTGAGCGGGGCTGCGTGGGGCGACAGCTTGCACCTCAGGCGGCGGAAGGGGGGTCAGGTTTCGATGAAAACGATCACTTGGCTTTAATTTGGGGTCACCGGCCTTCCCCAGATCAAAAGTTGATGAACCGTTTTACTGGCGGTTTCGATTGAAACGATCGCCTCGCTTTTGGAGGTCAAAGGGGGAAAGGGAGGGAACCCGGGGCTCTTCAGCCTTCTGAGATTTCCTGACATTGGTCACCAAATGGGAAGCCAAGCCCAATCCTGTTTGACACGAACCCAGATCGTTTGGGGGTTTCAACAAACACTCTGAGGCACACCCCATCTTTCTTTTTGAGAGCCATTGTGAGTCAAAACCCTGGTACCCACCTACCACTCAGATTCCCCTTTAAAATGGACCAAAGGGGGGGGGGGGCAAAAAGGTATCTGGGTTTCGACACCAAGTCCAGACGTTTGCCAGCACCCGGGTCGCTTTTTGGTTACCATACTTGGGATGTTTGACACGGTGGATACTAATTAACATGGTCTTACCCAGAAACTCAAACTCATTCCGGAAACAGAATGAGCCCAGGCGGTGCCCCCAACAGCACCCCCTTCCAAAACCCTTATCCAAACCCCGTCCAGGATCCTTTCAAGACCGTCTCCGACCGACTCCGGAGCCATCATAAGCCCATACGGGCAAAGACTCCACAGCTTTCTGCAGTTGGGAAAAAAAAGAGCGAGTTGGGTCCTTCCAACAGTGAAATGCCCGGTAATATAAACTGTGTGCACGTCGGAACACGGGATTCACGTGGAAGGATAGCTTTTGTCCAAAGAGGATATGTCTCAAAATTGGGCGACCCAAAATCTGTAAACCAAGGCGAGAAGGCCCCCCAGCTTGCCCCCGAAAGCGAAAACAATGGAACAAACAATATGATTGCAACACATTGGAATTATGATTCATAAAAGCCTGATTGTCACGCTTACGAAACGGAACTCCAGATATTCTCCTTTTCAACGTCACCGCACAGGACACTCAAATTGGCCTCGCCAAAACCAGATGTTTCTTCACCATGAGGGTGTTGAAATATGTTCAACATGTTCAAACCATCTAAACCAGCTCCTGTTCGTTGCCCGTCACGGGCCACGAAAATGAACCTGAACAATCCACCCAACAGAAATGGGCCCCCCTTTTGTTCCCTCCAAATGAGGGGATCGCGGCACCCTCAAAAAAAAAGGTCAGGCATCAACAAAAAAACAAATGACCGCTATTGATCTCTCTTTGATTTTTGTTTTCATGCCTATTTGGCCATGGGTCAAAATCCCGCACCCTCAGTGAACATCCCAATCCCCACTAAAATAGGTTCTAAAATGAGTGGTGCGCCTACCCCAACATGGTACCATGGGTTTTGACACCCACAGCCATTTCTTTGAACTTGCGGCGTATGCCTCAAAAACGGGTCGCACGGCGCCCAAAGCTTCGACTCCCCGACTCGTTGCCAGCGCCCAGGCACCGATGACACCAAGGTGGGCTGCGGCAGCCTCGCTCCGAGCGCTGCAGTTGGCCCGAGACACGGCAACTGACGCAAGGCCCACCGTGGTTCGTTGGTATGACGTCGACCCTTTACGAAAATTTACTACACAAACGCCTTTTTGTAGTTGGTATGAGGTCGATCCTTTAATAAATCCAACATATTCTTGAAAGAAGGAGGCATTGAATCATTGGACAACGAACAGGCTCCCAAGAAATACCCGTAAAAACAAAAGCGGGTATTGATTCTAGGTTGCATCTGAGAATTCCTCTAGTTGGAGTGGTTGTTTTAAAGGGATGCCCAGAACAAACTAACCAGTTTTTCGGTAGCCGTATTTTAAGACAATCAGCACATCTGCGGCTCAAAGTTCAAGAGCCAGACCGCAGGTTTAGCCGTTCCAGTTTGGGCCGAGTCCTGTTTTTGAGCCGCGCCCATCTCAGCCGGATTAGTCGATTGTTTGGAGGTGTTTGGGACCGATTTTCCCATTCAACAACAACCAGCGATTACTTGATAGTCTGGAGGTGTTCCGGGAGTGGTTTCCCGTTCCACAAGAGCCAGGGGTTCAAATCCAAGTCGAAACCAATAATTCAAACCGTCTATTCTAATTGAGGGTTGGCTGAAAAGATTGTGTCTTCAGCTTCTGCTTCATCTTTTTACCCTTTTACATCAAACACACATCTGGGCTGTTCCCCCTGGATCCCCTAAGCGTCGAACACTTTGAGTGGTGTGGAAACTACCAACTCTAAACCCAAAACCCCTGACTATCCTCAGATTGCCAAAAAGCTTCAACTTTTCGTGGCTCAAAGTTGAAGCAAACACGAAACCAACCAAAAGCTAACCCGAAAGGCCTTCGGGTGACGGACGCTTCGGGTGAGAAAGCCGGAAGGTGGACCCAAACTGGCCTCATTCTTTTGCCATGATCAAAGTCACCCCCTAAGTGGTGGGTTAAAGGGAAACAACCGATTCCATTCTCTGACTTTGATAACCCCCAGAAACCGTCAAAATAATGACCTCAGCCAAACCTAAACAAAAAATCAGCCGGACTGCCGGGGTTCCCAGATGACCCAAAGCGCTTCGGCTGGGGCTCCAGACCCAATGCTTGGCTGCGACCTCCGGCCGGTAGAAAGTTCCACTAAAAAGCCACGCGCGGATGGAGAGCCCATGCGGGCATGGGTCAAAATCAATCCACTGGGTTATATGATGGACCAAAATACATGGGGATATATGAGACGTGGACCGCAGGTTTTATTCACCCCAGGCTTGAGTAGCTAAGTGTCCATTTGCCAGGCTTCAACCCGGTTTTGGGGTTTTGGGGTTTGCCCTATGCTTGACCACCCAGGATACCCCAGTGGGGAGACCGGAGGCACCGGCTTCCACGGATTCCGCCGGCTTTTGCCTCGTGCCCGAAAGCTGGGCTGGGGGCTTTGTAGGTCGGAGGCGGACCAAAAAACCTCTCCACATCAACCTCGCGGTTTGGATCTGGCGCAGGCTGTTCGATGGAAAAAAAAAAAAAAACGAATCCCAAATCAGGAACCAGCAAATCCGAACGGAGTCCTGGATGACTGGCCATGGCAAGGCTGCGGAAGCAGGAACAGCTGCAGCTTTTGCCCAACCAGATATGACGGTCCATGTTTAGTGAACCTTTGAATGTTGAATGATCGAAAGAGACCCCAGTTCAACTACCTGGGTTCGTAGCTGGGCCCTTCACCTCCAGACCCCAAAGTTGCAGCCATTGGTATGGGCCCATCCTTCGCTGTATGGCTGTGGGTCAAACATGTAACATAGGTACTCAAAATGGAACCCTGGAAAATGGAATGAGATCTGGGCAGATTACAACAACACGCCAACGCGAGCTAAGGTTTGCAAGGAATCCCCAAGGGACCTTCGTCGGTGAGCTCGCTTTACCTTCCAGATGGCCTGGTTGTGCATTGTCCTTCTCACACTAGCTGATCCTTCCAAACAACAAGTATGCCTATCCAGGCCCTGTGTTGGCTGGTCTTTAAAGGAAGGCTGAAAGGAAAACCTGCCAGGGGACCACGATGTTCTCTCGAAGAACCCCAAGAATCAAGGTAGAATTGTGAAAACCGCCCTTTCCCTGACCTGGCTGCCTGTGAAAGCCAAATCCACGTGAAGGGAGCTCGATGCGTGCCAAGCAAGTTGTTTACTATAAAAGTTTTAGGGGCTTTGTAAGTTTGAGCGAGCTAGATTTTTGTTGGGGACTTTATTTTAGGAACATGTCTTTCCCTGTCCGCCTTGTTTACCCCTTCAACACCGCTTTTCTTGTAGTCGATACCCAGTTGCAAGGCAATTTGTTACAAAACCCTCCAAGGTCATAATTCGACATTTGGTATTCAAGGACCCAGAACTAAAGAATTAACAGGGTGCGCAGGGTGGACATCCGCACCATTGAACAATTCATTGGGTTTGTCCCTTCCTCCGCCCAATTTGGATGCGGATTCCTCAGTCCCTGGCACCATTGCCACCCTCCTTCGCGTGGGCGAGATCCTTGGACCCAGAAACGGGTTTTGGTTGGGCTGCCTAAAAGTCGCCTGAGCAGAATTTGGTGCAACGTTCGGGACAGTTCGCTGGCTTCCCGGCTACGAGGTTGGGACTGGCCTGAAGGGCCATTCCTGCATTTTATCACACTTCAACCTAAAATTGCAAAAGCTGATCAGCTTTTGGAATCTGGACCCAGGAAAAGCCCAACATCGCCTGTGTTAAAAGGCCGATTCTCTTTGCGCCCCTGAGTGGGAAGAACTAATTGGGGCGAAGCTGCTCTCGGAGTTTGGTCGACAAACAGCAAGAGTCCACAAACCCCTTAAACCAGAAGAACCGGATTCGACTGCCAACTTTCAACTCTTAGGCACAACAGCCCATTTTCCCAGCAGATACTTGGATCTTCAACCGGCCTTGCCCCCAAAAAAAAGCCTGGCAGCCGGCCGCAGACTGGTTGAATCCAGTCCACGTCTGGAGGCTTCAACCGCCGCCTCCATTCGACGACTTGAGGCCTCTGAGAAACATAGCCCCTCTCCAGTGGCGCCAAAAGGGGTACACCCATGCTTCGTGCTAAATCAAATACTTCATATGGGTGGCGCGTCTGTAGCAATCGAACCCCCCCAAACAAAATGACGCAACGGCTGTCCGGTTGATTTCCCTTCAAAACCACAAAATGGGGTACCCCCCAAAAAAAGAATAAAATAAAATGACGAGGAAAAAAAGGAAAAAAACAAAAAACGACCCAACATCACCTCATGAGCTCATGAGCTCGGCTGCGAGCAACCCAGGCTTAGGCATCCGCTCCGGCTGAGTGAATTGGCTATGGGCCCTCTGGGCATCGGAGTAAACCTCTGCCCAGTTGCCTACAGAGCTCCAGCGTTCTCAAATGCCGGTTCGCTACGGGTAAAGCCTTCCGAGGACCCGCAAAAGAATCGGATCCTTCTGAAATGGACTGCTCGCTTCGTAAAAAGGCCGCACAACAGACCCATATTTAGTCTACTCGATGAAAACACACGACAACTTTGAAGGAGGCCCTGGCTACGTCATGGTGGTGACCTACTTGCTACCCTAAACAAGCACGAGCACAGGCTCTTGTCAAAAGGACAGTCTTCCAAGAGGCTGTTCGCTTCCATCATGTAGCGGGTCACAGGCCAAATCCCTTTTGAGAGTTCAAAAAAAAACACCACTCTTGGGGCTGATTCCTTTTCCATTCTTTTCAACCTTCTTTTCTCAAAAACCGGATCCGTTTTCAACCTGGATTTCCGGAGGTTTGCTAGAAAGATTCGGATCCCTGGAAAGTGGGGAAGGTACCCCTAGAACCACCTCCGTTTCAGGAACGGAACCACCCACCCGCGTGATCCACGATCCGCTCTTTTCCTCCGGATTCCATCTATGTGCCTCCTGCTGCTTCGCAGCGATGTGCCCAAACCGATATGGCCCCACCAAAAGAGAACCTAGGCTCAAATTGCCAAAGAAAGGCGGACTTCACCTGACGGCAAAACCGTCGGCAAAGGCCACGTCGTCCTACGGTCCTAAGCACACGCCCAGACAAAGGCCATGACACTGTGAAAGAACCGTTCATCATGGGCTGCAAACCAACACTGTGAAGTTGCGATCATTTACCCAGCACGACAGCAATCAGACTTTTCAGAATACAACCCACACCCTTTCCGCACAGGGCCTAAGGCTATGATGGATGAATGTGCTTAAGTGAGTGTTGCTGGGCTGCGCGTCGAAGCTGACTGGGCCAACGTGACTGTCCTGTGCATATGTGCGGGTCAAGCAATTCATTGGGGACTGAGAGCAAACTGAGTTCTAGCTACGGAACTGGCGAATCCCACATATGGGCCACGGCACAGGGTCTCAACGACCATATCTTTGGGCGCTTGGCCGCATCCGACTTCCATGCTCCCCATTGCACCCCACCCAACAGGCAACTGAGCCACATAATCAAAACCCTGTGTTTGAATTCCTAGGAACATGTCATTGGTTGGTCTGCCTTTAAGACGGAAGACACCCATAGAGCAAACTTGGAGGCATGGGTCCCTCGGTTTGGGGCCTGCAGAATCCACCGGGGCCACTGTTGGCCCAGGCATGGGGCCTATTCGGCATCCCATGCCCGGCATCCATAAGGATGCAGCTAATCCTCCATTTGCTTCCGTCCCTTGGAACAACACCCAGTTGTGGTAAATTTCATGGAACATATGTCCGGTTGTGGTAGATTCCCTTTAAACCAACCGGACCAACCGGGAAAAATCAAGCATCCTCCTTTCAGCAAATGGAAGTGGAAAAGAATGGCTCGATCACAAGGCTGAAGCCTTATCCTGCGGCAAATGGCGGACAAGGACATTTGGAGTTCTTCCCGCCTATTGTTTGTTTGTTTGTCTGTCTGTCTGTCTGTCGGCCTGTTTGCTTGTTTGTTTGCTTGTTTGATTGATTGATTGATTGCTTGCTTGCTTGCTTGCTTGCTTGCTTGCTTGCTTGCTTGCTTGCTTGCTTGCTTGCTTGCTTGCTTGCTTGCTTGATTGATTGATTGATTGATTGATTGATTGATTGATTGATTGATTGATTGATTGATTGATTGATTGATTGATTGATTGATTGATTGATTGATTGATTGATTATTTTGTTTGTTTGTGTTTGTGTGTGTGTGTTTGTTTGTTTGGCTTTTGCTTGTGCGTCTCTATTTCTGTGTATGTTTGTTTGTTTGCATTTGTGTATGTATTGATGTTGTTGTTGTTGCTGCTGCTTCTGCTTCTGCTGCTGCTGCTGTTGCTGTGGTGGTGCTGGTGCTGGTGCTGGTGCTGGTGCTGGTGCTGGTGCTGCTGCTGCTGCTGCTGCTGCTGCCGCGGCTGCTGCTGCTGCTGCTGCTGCTGCTGCTGCTGCTGCTGCTGATGCTGCTGGTGGTGGTGGTGGTGTGGGGCTGTGTGTGACTGTGTGTGTGACTGTGTGGGTGTGTATGTATATGCGTGGTGTTGTCTGTGTGTTTGTGCGTTTATGGCATTGTGTGCTTTTGTGATTGTGTGCACAATGTGGTTGCGTGCTTGTGTGTTTGTGAAAATTGTGTGCGTGTGTGCTTGTGTGTTTGTGTAATTGTGTCATTGTGTGCTTGTGTACATGTGTGCCTGCGTGTTTGCGTGCTTGCGAGTTTGCGTGATGTGTGTCTCTGTGTTTGTATTTGTCTGTGTGTGTGGGTGTGCGTATGTGCGGCCGTGTTTGTGCGTGTGTGTGTGTGTGTGTGTGTTGCGCCTTGTGTGCTTTTGTTTTTGAAGGTACCCTTTTCAGGTTGCTGTCACGACAAACTAACATGAAAATCACACAACACCACGATGTTCCTCCTAATTGGAAACGTACCCCCCTCCCCCCCCCATGCCCCCCCATGCCTAGCCATGATGGAAGCATCTCAGAAAACCAGTGGCCATGGGAAGAAAAGGATACCGATGGTTAAGGCTTTGTGTCTTACTGTTCATTTGTTTTGTTGCTTTTCTATTTTCTTAGAACGGCCCTGAACAAAAAGACAAAGGAAGAAGAGAATCATTCGAGCCAGCAGGTATCGAAAGTAGGTGGTCATGTTTCCTTTTGAGACTGGAAGTGGTTGCAATCCACGTTTGCCCGAAGTGGCATCCCTCCGGATTTGCGGGAAAGCTAAAGCATTAACTTGAAGAAATAAGTTGATGCTGCCAGAGAGCTAGCTGAGCTCCTTCAACTCACATTCCTACCCCTCAATCTTTCCCCTCAGCTGTTTTTGGGGAACACAAAGGGCGGCAAGGTGATCCGGCATAGACCTTCGGCCCAAGGAACGCTGGTTGTAGCCCACTTCTTGCTGGCACATCTCCATCCGGTAGACTTACAAGTGAGCTGGACTCAGGGTTACGAACCGATTGCTCCCTGACGGGTTCGCACGCAACACGTCTTAGCGGAATCTCTTTTGCGGCACTTCCTTCTTTCTTTGGGGAGTGACAGATTTGAGCTTCACATAAGAGTCGCAATCAACATCTGGTATTCAAATGGTCTACCCAAATCCATGAAAGGAAATTAAAAGGCGCCGCACCCATTCGATTTATGGCTGGGAGTCTGCCCCTTACTAACCTGCATCTACCGTGTTTCGAGCAAGTGGCTCATATTTGCGCCATGGTCAAAACTCTTGCGTTATACTGAATTACTAGGAACCTTAGCTTGGCGGGTCACCCAGCGAGTTGTCCGGTTCCTTAGGTTTTTAGTTGCTTTTAGTTCGTCTTGTGGTTGGGTTTCCCTGTAAAACCACCTAAAAGTTATCACTTTTTGTTAGCAGGGGATCAGAAAAGTGGACGGCCCAAGACCTTAATAGTTGTCAACTCCCAAACGGGGTTGATATCCATTCCTATCCTGAAGTCCACCTCTCGCTCGTGTCCTATAGCTCTCACGCGGCATTCGCCCTCTGCCACCGCTCGCGCGCTTCCTGGCAACAAGGGGCCGTCCCCCGTGCTTGTGGGAAAAAAGTGCAAGTGAACTGCAAGCTAGCTCCAAGCTATTCCGCCCTAGAGATACCAAGAGCAATCCCGAAGTGCCAGCATTCCAAAACGCCCAGGAAGCTAGGGTGGAAGTTGAACCCACACCTGTTTCATGTCAAGCCAGATGAAAGTGGCAGGGACGAACAATATGGTAAGGGTTAGCAAACGCTGCAAGCAATCCAACTTCGACAAGGCCAACGTCAATGACAGAAACCGGCCAGTGCTCTTCGTTCTCGCAACCTCCCCAACCTCTCCCCCCCAAAAAAAAGAGCCCTCCAACCTCCTCCCCAAGCTGCCCCAACCCCAAAACACCTCCACCCGGATACCGCTGGGACATCACGGGAACACCACGTCGACCCCATCAAGACCCCATCGGGACACCACACCACCGCCAATACAAAAAAAGTACCGAGCAAAATACAGCAAGAAAGCCAGTGACGAACAAACACCGCCAACAAAACCCACGGCGTAGCAACAGAACGCCAACACCAAGAGGACACCAAGAAGACACCAAGAGGACACCAAGAGGACACCTGGCCTTGGAAAATTGGAGACCAACTAGACGCTGACTGCTCCCTTGACTTGGTCCCAGTGCTGCGAAAATCCTGCTTTAGGTTTAGCTCTAGGTGTCTCTTAGGATCTAAATTTCTTTGACGTACCTGTCACATGAAGTCCTGCCCGTCAAACAACCTAAGAAACCACCAGATGAAGAAAAGAGCATTGATTTTGACCAGTTTGGAAGGAACCTAAATCCCAGAGTGCAATACAACAGGGCAATTGAACCCTTTCCTTTGGCTGCCCAAAGCTCGGCCCACGTCTGGGGTACTTCAAAAACAAGAAGAAGAAAAACAAATTATATATTCTTGCGAGGGTCTCTGGAAGAGAAACTTCCTCTTAAAGGAATTCCTTTGCGGTGCTGTGTTGGTGGCAGGGAGGCCAACACATTAAAACTGGGCTGTTCTCCTTCGATCCCTTGCTAAAAGTCGAACATGTTTTGTGGCTTAGTGGAAACTACCAAACCCAACAAAGGACTGAAAAACCTAAGGAACCGAATGGCTGGGAACCACACCTTGGGATAGGAGAAACTCCACCTCAGCCTCATCCGGAAAATTCTAAGGGGGCTCAACAAAAAATGCGTGGAAAAATACCTGGGCTGTTCCCCATCGATCCCCTGCGGACGATTCGCTGGGAAACGCCAAGAGAAACAAACTACCAACCCCCCCCACCAAAAAAAAGAGCTGACACAACTCAGGAACCGGACGCTTCGCAGGGAAGCGGAGAAACATTTTCTTCGACCCTTCGCTTTTCTGTTTTCCCTTCGCATCCCCAAAAACCGAATGCGACTCGCCGCTCGCAGTCGCGACTCGGGACTCGCCTCCTGCCAGGCTTGGCGCATGCGCTGCTCGTGCCCGTGCCGCGAGCTGGCGGTCCATCCGCGCCAGGACCTGAGGCAAACCCCCCACTGGGGCGGCGGCTGAAGTCCCGGATCCCGGGTGAGCTTGCCCTGGAAGGCCACGACGAAACGGTGGCCAAAAATAGGAAAAGGTCCAAAAGGGCGATTCGGTTTGGGAAGGTAATTTAAATGGGGCCCCAACTTCTGTCGGTGGGGGCCCCTCCAAAAGTGATGAACCACTGAAACCAGGCACAACCCCATACGAACAAATGGGGATTGATTCATCCGACATTAGGGGCCCGAAACGGACATCGGGTCTGGGCCGAAGGCTTCATGTCCACTTCGTGGTCCCTGGGCTTCCTTGAAATGGCAACCACCAAGCGGGTCCACCATTTGGGTCTGTCTTTTTGTTCATGGTACCTGTTAAGCGGGATTATTCAAGCGGACGTGGTTTAAAGGGAAACAAAAGGACAATCATCAATTGGAGGGGTCACCTTTAACAAAACACACCCACCCGGATTGAGAAACTCCAATGTTTCCCCGAAACTCACTTTATGGTTTAAAACCACCAAACGAGAAATGTCTGACACTTGCAGGGCAATCCGAGGGGCTAAAAAAACAACCCCCCTTCAAAGCTCTGAATACCCCGTCGTTGGTTCGTGTTGTAAAAATAAATCACCGGCTGTCCAAAGCAAATAGAAACTAACCATCTAGCTAGAAGGGACTTTCTTAGGCCGCGTTTTCAACAGCCAGGTTCCCCCGTTTGTAAGGGTAAAAACAAGGTGTTCCCATGATGTTTTTCAGGTAATGGCATGTCCTGCTTGGATTTGGGCCGGGGTATCCCTCTTGTATCTCTTATACAGTATGTTGACACGGTTGTAGACATAAGAAAGCAACACCGAAGAGCGCCGTAGCTGTGCGTCCCTCACTCCTTGCTGTAGCTGCTGAAAAAACGCGTACGGATTTTCCGACTGATTTTTAGTGCGCCTGTGGTACTCCAGGGCGGGTGAAAAAAACAAATCCACCAGACTGGACTCATGGGACTCCCTTGGGGATCAAAGCCGCAAGTTCGGCCAAATCGGCTTGGGGTGTTTCACTTCGCTTTGGCTTGAGACATTTGCATCTCCGAGTTCCAGCCATTGAAAGTCGCGCCTTCACGGAACTGCCCTGATGAACTCACTTCCAAAAGGCACACTCATGTGAGTTGTACTCAAAACCTGGTACTGAAAAGGTGGATCCCCAGGTCCATGCTTCAAGAACTGAAAAGCCGGATTCTTCTGGATTCATGGAAAGGGGATTGTTTCCCTCCTCATACCCGAAGCGGTTTTTTGCGTCTCCGGTCCCTTCTCTGAGCCCAGCGCTGCCAAACCCAGCCCTGCGCGGATTCCTGGCGCTCCAGCTTTCTTCGGGCGGCTTGGCGCTCGAGGAAACCTTCGATTCAGAGCCCACTCAAGCAAGTGGGGAAGCCATTACAACCTAATTCCTTTGTTTTGAGGGGAACTGGGTTGTAACGACCCCTCTGCAAAACGTTGTCAACTTTGTGTCGGTCTCCTCTGGAAAACCCAGTGGTTCCCAAAAAGTTCAAGTCCAAAGATCCAACCAAATAGCCATAATTGTGTGAGCAAGGCACTTTTCGGTAGCATGCATCGCATACTATTGCAACAAGTTTGTCAAAAGGGCAGCTCCTGCCTGCTACAAAAAATGTGGGCTTATGCCAGTCTAGTCTGTATTGGTATGTTTGTTACACTAGCAGCTGGTCCAATGTAAGCTCCACATGAAGCCAAAACAACCGCCACGGAACGACGGCTGCAAAACAAATCCACAATTGATGCCAAAGAAACAACCCAAGCAGGTGCATCCAAAACTTGTCCGTTGTACGGCAATAAATGGCCGTTCCACGGTCAAAAATGTCCGTTCAATTGCTTGCCTTCGGTTTGTCTACAGTTTGTCTACGGCTTGTCAACGGCCCACCGGAGTTCCAACAAAGCGCCGCCCAACAACTTGATCAACATGGTCTGCCCCTGTTGAACGCTCCCCTAACTTCCCTGTGAAATGACCGTACCGTATGCGCGCATGGTTATGGATTCTGCCATAATTTACTTATGACAAATTCTGTAAATCTTCCAGAGCCCCTTGCAATTCATGAGCCAGCCAACTTGGCCGCGCACCCTGCGGGTCCCTCCTGAAGCCTGCAAAAAGCGAGCCAGAGAAAAACATATGCGCTGCCCCTGGCATCATATTTTTCTAGTCGAGGAAGACCAGGGTACTGGGTACTGGGTTGTCCTCAGATCCCCTGCCAAAAGTTTGACTTTTAGCACAAACTTTTAGCAGGTTACATGAAAACCCCACTAAACCTTAAAAGTCTAAAAGCCTAAGTGGACGGCCAAGGGTAGTGGCAAGCAATACTCTATTTGTGCGTTTCCGCACAATCTCGGCAACTGGGAGCGTAGTCAGAGGCTTCCATTTTTGGTTTCGTCGAGAGAAAGGAGACGATCCGGCGACTTCATGGAGCGTGAACCTGACCTTGTAAGCTTGGATCCCAAACTCGAATCTCTGGGCCCATCTAGCAGTTGGAGTTTCTGAGGGACCCGTTCAAATTCTTCGGGGCGCCAGTCTCTTCAACCACGAGGCTAATACCCAGGATGTCTTAGGTCCAGGTGCGACCCAGCAAGCGATCGGAACCGGCCCGCCAGGGTTCGGCAGCCAAGTACCGCACTTTGGCAGTGCTACATGTCTCAGCCGTGCTTGGGGTGGTTTTTTGATTGATAATTGGTACCCTCAAAAGCCAGGGCTTCAAATGGGTTTGTCTTCTTTGGGGGACCGAAAAATGGTTGGTTGGTTTCCTTTTGGCTGCCCTTTAAGACCAACCAAAGGGGCGTACCCGTAAACCTCCGGCTCTGGTTGGCCGCTGTTGGAGCTTCTTTCGGAACTTTTCGGCCCGCTTTTGGACACCAAGAACATAGAAGAAGCGATGTCGCCGTACTGGTGTGTGTCTTTTTGCTGGCGCCTCTCTGCGGTGATTGGTTAAAGGGGGAAAAGGACCCACCGGTTTTTTGTGGACCAACGTTGCCGGGTCCCGAAGCTCTGAGAGAAACCGGTTCGATGTCACACGTTCAGGCCGCACGTTTCCAGGACTTGAAGCTGTGCTCCAAGTTTTCGTCCACCAGCCTCGGGCTGGGTCCCCGGGCCCCGGGTCCCGGGTCCCGGGTCCGGACAAAGAAAGACAGAGGAATCATAGGAAATTCGGTGGGGGATGTAGGTCGCCACCAACCACTTCTCAGGCGCACCATCTGAAACTCATCGCGTCCCATTCGCTTTCTTCAGAGAAGAGGTGCCAAAATCGCCGAATGGTTTGGGAAGAACCCAAAAAGGAGTCAACTTCTTGGTCAAAGCCTGGAGTGAGTCAGAGGTTGGTTCCCTTACCATATACTCATAGTTCAGTGGGTGGGGGGGGGATTCACGATTCGCCGCATGCTTGCATATCATTGAAAGGCTCACTGCATGCTGGCGCAGTTCAACTTTGTGGGTCGAAAGGGGTGAGTTCAAGGACTCAGGGCTCGGACATTTCACCGGGTCAGTGACCCGAAGTCTGGCTCCGAGGATCTGCCATTTCCATAGCCTCCAAGTGGAAACCGATCGCTTCAATGGAACCCACCAGTAAAACGTAGCTTTTGAAACCCAAACCAGCGCCGGTCTTTTGCCCAAACGGCAAGGGCGAACCGATTTGCCCGTTCCCAGCGTCTACATGAAGAGTGGCCAACTTGAGTTCGGTCAAAGGCAAACCCGAAAACAGGGTCACTCTTCTCGTATTTGGAGACTGCTTTGTGGAATTGGAACCAGCTTTTACTTGGAAAACAAGATGATGTTCCTCAGCAAACAGATGTTCTAGTTGCTTCGCCGTTCTCGTCACCCGTTCTTCTGTTCAGAAAGGGCCCTAGCCTTGTTTCACCATATGTACAACCGGTTCTTTGAATCTAGACTCAGAAAAAATAACCATAGCTGCAACCCATGTGGATTCAACCGCCAACCCAGGCATCGGAAGAAATTGCCAGGCAGCATGACGGCGCCGATGTTGTCAAACTCCCCGCAAAAGTCCGCCACGCTAAAGAGGGACACCAACCGCTCCGCAAAGTACTCGTAGCCCTCCTCAACCACCTCAAAGGTCTGTTCGGGTGTTTTTGGGTTCAGATTCCCCATCTTTCCGTACACTTGGGGCCCTTTCAAATTGTTCAAACCACCCGAAGAGACCTTTAATTCCAGCGGCTATTCGAACCAACCATTTGCCTTTTTGTCCCAAATGTCCTTCCCAAAATCTGTGTCTCAAACGAGAGCAATGAACAAGTCTGGTGTCTGACCTGTGTCCCCTTCGATCCCCTCCTAAAATCAAACATGGAAGCTGACAGGAGGGTGTTGGAAAACTGCTTGGGTTTTGGGGAACCCCTCTGTCCACTTCCATGATTATTGGGATGAGAGTAACTTTTACTGGTGCGGAAACCACTGGACCCAACAAACACACCAAAATCACACCTAAGGAACCGAACCGCCACTCTCCACGAAGCGGTGTTCAAAAAGGCCATATCTCTTTGGTCCAAGTTCTGGGTGTCATGTGCTCTGCAAAGGGTTGCGGTCTGTTTGAGGTTGCACCACCAAAATTGTGGTTCTCCTCTTGGCCTCCCTGATACCCTCCAAAAACAGGACAAACCCATTTTGAGAGAAGGCCGTTCTTCTTGGCCAAACTGGATGCCCAGGCAAGCAGTCTTCATCATGGGCGTCGCAACCCCGCCCACCCTCGTGATGTCGTCGTACTTTGCCCAAACAAAGCCAAGCCCAGTCTGTGCAATGATAAACGGTTCACAGGCTAGGGAGGCAAGTTTGTCCTCAACGTGGGCGTGTGGTGTTTGCAAGGCAACCATCTTTGCCGACCGCCTGGGGTCCAAGAAATTGCTGAAGTGCATGTTCAACATCGGTGTGAATCAGCTCAGTCACAATGGGCCAAAACCCATGTAAAGAACTGAAAGGGCGGACGCCGCACCTATTCATGATTGGGATTGTGTTTCACCCTTCTCTTGCCCCGTTTTTGGCAGGACGTGGCTCACCTGATTCCCCCGCACAATGAGGTCCAGATCGTGGTCTTTCAAGAACTTCTGCACCACATCTGCGCCAAAAGTGTATGAGACACCTTTGTCCTGCCAGCAGAGAACATACTCCGGTGTGTAGAATCTAAGCCAGCTGATCGCGGATTTGGTGGGTGTTTCGCAGCCTTGCAGACTTGTCCCCTTTTTGGTTTCTTTTTCCGACCGCACACGAGTTGTTTGGCATTGGGTGGCCATGGTCCCCCAAATCCTTCAAGCCCATCTTCATGCCCATCCTCAGTGACCCCAGGTATTGGTGCTGTCCAAAAAACAGTGGTTGGGAAGGTAGCTGCTTCTTCAACCATGAAACCAACATCCCGTTGGTGTCCAAAAAAAACAGCCGTTGGGACGCGGGGTGCTGACAGAGAACCTCTGTAATTCACACCCTCCAGATCACACAGTTGGTGTTGTCCCCAAACGGACGCATTGAAATTCGAACTCGAGGCTTGCAGAATGGGAACGTGTGACGCTGGCTCTGGGGTCCTGCTTTCCGCTTGTCTTCCTGTCTGCCAGCCTCTCCGGTCAGATGCGCTGGCTCCGGGTCGTGTGTGTGTGTGTGTGTCCCAGCGGTCGCTTCTCGCTCCAGTCAGATGCCAGATGCTGGGAGTTTTGCAATTTTTCCCGCATACAGCCCTGAACAGGAAAAAATGGGGGTCTTGGCAAGACCAAATGAACTGGCTTCTTCTTTGCGAGGTTTGGGGCGAACCTCGCTTGCTCGGCACAGCAGCAACAGGGCCAGGTTGCGCGCTCCACGCGGGGCCGTCATTGTGCAGTGTTGCTTTTTTGCTGTTTGAGTCGAGTCGAGGCTGTTTTTTTCGGCGGGGGGGACAACGAGACCGGCGCAAGGGAAACCCTTGAGGCGTGGGAATTACTCCAGTTCCGCGTTCGACCCCGGACAGATCTGCAATTTTGCTACAGGAACTCCAGAAATGAACTACATGTTCGGTCGACGGGGCATTCTACCCCGCAGGTGCGCGCTTTTGCAGCTGCCCGGAAGGGGGGGGGCACAGGGGGGAAGGGTAGAAACCAGCCGATCCTGAACCCCCAGCCCCACACGCCATGTGACCTGTCCGGAGCGTCTAAGAGGTCCTGGGACCTTCTTGCGCTTGAAGCAGTTTTTTTCATGATGAGTCTTGTAACAGGCTCTCCCATGATCAATGTCGACGCATAGACAGCCCGGCCTGGACAGCTGCATCATGGCGTTGGTGGCATTCCGAAGGTATGTCACTGACAGAGTCAAGCCGCAGTCGTGCTTTGAAGACACAAGTTCGAATCTCAGATTCGAATACGCGCATTTGGACATTTGAAGACTTTCCTGTGATCCCACCGAAGCCACGATTTACTATTTGCACAGGACTTGCACAGTTCCCAACCCCACGTCCAAGAGTGAACGCCACCCCACCCTCCCGGCAGCCCTACATGTTGGCCTCCTGTTTTACAAGCTCGCCAGACAGGCAAATGAATGCCGCCTCGCCCCCGGAGTTTGTTTCCAGTCCTGGTCATTCCAGCCGGTCACCTCCTTCTCCGGGTCCGACCACAGCAGGTCGGTCAACAGCCCCATGTCCGGCACGTCCATGGGCCGACGGAGCTGGCGAATCTGCTCCAAATCTTGCCTCGTCTTCTCGTCTTCCAATCCCCAAGGCCCCGAGGTCTCGGCTTTGGCCCAAACTGCAGACTTAGGCCTTCAGGTCTCTTAAAAACACCCGGAGTTCTGGTGGGCATCTTGCCACTCGGTTCTGGGCTCTGCGTTTTCTGTCCCCCGATCGCTAAAAGTGACTTCTGGTTAAATGCGAAAACCCGATCAAAAAAACTAAAGACCTAAGGCACCATGCCTGGGAACCGCCTTGTGGTGGATGTCTTTCTGGTTTCCCTTTAAACCGGCCTGAACTTGGCAACCTAGTACCCCCATGCTTTGGGCCCGTTCGACCGCTCGACCTCTTGACTGACTGACCTCCAAAGATTGCCTGATGCCCCAATCCTCCCTGCACACTCTCACTATCCAGTAAAACTGCCTCGGGGCGCGGAGTTGGCTCCCCCGGAGGATTTGGGTCCTTGAAAAGGACTTTCCACAGTGTAAATGTGCAGTTGGGCGTTCATGTTTCTGCAGAAGAGTAGGGGACAAACTCCAAATGGTGGAATTGCTTTCCCTCGATCCTCCAAAGCCCAAAATTACCACAAAAGGGTGAACCTATTGAACCTTTGCGTGTCCCAACTTTTGGTATTCCCCATATTTCTGCTTTCCCCCACCCCCGATAGGAAACACACTTTTTCAAAGGCCCTAAAAGGTGATGCTCAAAACCACAACTCTTGCTTCATGAACGTTCAACCTGGGATTTAATTCTGTTCCATCACCTGCGCAACCAACACCCGGGTGTCAAAATGGTCTAGAGTCTGCACAGAACCATGTAAAGAAATGGCCGGGACTCTCCAGCGACCCTCCTACCCTCGAATTTCCCGGGCCAGCCGCTCCCTCGATCCGCTCACTGGTGAAACTTGTTCTGTGAAGCCTGCCACTAAAAAACAACGAAACAAGTTTCTGGAACCGGATGGCCGGGAATCAAGTTCATCCCGTTCCACTGGTCTTCGCCACTAACCTGGCCTGGAAGCTTGCATGACGTCTGGTCTGTGTCGTACACTTGGGCGACGGTATGAATCTTGTTTTTCAACCAAACTCCGGGGACTGAATGGACCCGTGGAAATGGGAATGGGACATGTGTTCTTCACCCCTAAGTCTGCTGGAAGCCCCCGCATAATACATGTATTCTGAAAGAACCCTAAGTCTGCTGATCATATGGAGTGGAAAGGAGACCTGTCCCCCAATCGTAAGTCCAAGCTGTCCTCTGTTCGCCTCATGGGTGTCATTTGTTGGGGACACCCCAAACTGGCTTCGGTGTTTCTTCACACGAAAACGGGGTGCCAACTCCAGAAAACCCGCAAACGAGCCGCCCATGTCAGTCGCGTTGTTTTTTTTCAAGCCGAGGCTCAGCTCGGGCGACAGGCCACTGGCCACGCAGAAGATGCGGTGGTTGATCAGCGCGCAGATCGGCATGGCGTCAAAGAAGTTGATGAAGGCCCTCCACACCTCCCGGATGGGACCGGAAACAAAGGTGATCGCCTTGTAGGGGCCACGAAGCATGCACCAAAACTTGAGAATTGAAGCGAGCCCATGACAAACACGGGATGACAAAGGTACCAGCTTGAAAGGCAACCACAGAAACCGATAGGCAGTTTCTCAAAGAAAATAAATCAACCCCCCTTCGGTAAATTGATGAAATTGAAAGGGACACCTGCCAAGCAATTGCGGAAACAAGGTTTAGTCCAATCAGAATTAACAAACAAACACCCTGTCCCTCCCTTTATCCCTGTTTCAACTGGGCCGTCCTCAGACCCGCTAAAAGTGAATAACGTTTAATGGGTAAAACTCGGAAACCCAACCACTAAACTCGCTAAAAGCAACTAAAAAGCTTTCTGGACCCGGACGATCCGCTGGTTGAACAACCTTGCTAAACCTCCCCTGGTGTCCCGCAAAACCGAGAAAATGCATTAAAACTCCGAGATTTCCCCAAAAAAGCGGAGCAAAACAAAAAAAACGGGGCCTTGACGTTGCTCCGCTTCTTGCACTCGTCGTAAAATCCGTAGATCCGCGAGATGGAGCCACACTCGTGGCGTCCCCGCAGCAGATGGAGCCGCGAGCTGTGCCGCAGCTTGAGGCTCAGCAGCAAGACCAGCACGTCCAGGCCCTGCTGGCCCCTGTCCTCAGAGATCCCAAGCTGCGCTTGGGATCCGTTTTTTGGGTTCTTGTGGGGGTGCCCTATGATCATGATATGGGGGGTCCTTTGTATTGGATGACCGTTGGTTGACTGAAAAGATTCTATTTCCCACTAAACGGGAAAAGTCACTCATGGTCATTCGGGGGCCAGGAAGACTGATGCGGATGAATGTCCTTGCCCCGAAATTGTGGAGGTCCTGGCCTGTCCTCAGTTCCCCTGCGAAAAGTGAATAACGTTTGGCGGGTTGCATTCGGAAACCCCCAATATACCCTAAAAAAACTCAAAAGCCATATCAGGGGACGGCTGAGAACCGGCAAGGGTCCTGTATACCCTATAATAGCTATATAAATACCCTTATCTTGCTGGTGCGATAAGTAGTGAATGACCTTCGGGTGTTGGAATGGGGATTCCCCTTTCAGGAAACCCGAAATCGGAGGTGCTCTAATTATGCCAGAAAGGTGTTGAATGAGATGGGTGTGGAAGAATGATATGCTGGGTTGCCCTATCAAATTTAAAATACCCTTCTGCCCTAGTTACAAATGAAATGTACCCCTAAATATGTAAATGCACGGTTTTTGAGTGTACCCGTACCCTTTCCGAGTGTGTTTTGAAGGGAAACCAAAGGGAAACCAATTGTTCGTGGGATCCCTCAAAAAGACAAACCCATATTTGCCTTCTACCCGACAAACCGGTTGACCTCGTTGTCTAATGGTCCGCCACCCCGGGTTTTTGTCGGGCTGGGCGTGTTGCAAGTTCGACCTTGAGTTGGTATCCGCATTCGGTTGGTACCCAGTTGAAATGGACATGGGTGTGTCCTTTTAAGGGGAAGGGCTTGGTGCTGTTTTGGGAAACCACTCATGGTTTAAATTCGGAAACCCAACCCCTAAACCAACGTCTAAAAGCATTTCTGGAACCGGACGATTCGCTATGTTTCGCAGGTTCCACCGACCCAAATTGTCAGGAAGGTGTAGATTTGAGGCTCGGCATAAACCTTGGGGGGGGGGGAATAGGGGTGGGGGGTCCAAGTCCAGTGTGCTGGTCCTCCCCAGCAAAAGGAAATCGAACTTAGGGAGATATCCTGTCGAACCCCCAGTTCATCAATTCTAGCGTCAAGGAGATTCCCCAGATGGTCAAAACACAAAACTGATGTATCAAAGGCTTGTATACGTCCATGAACCCATGGCCATGTTCCGTTCAAGGGCCCATGAGTGCCTTTAGTAAGAATAAGATGTTATTGAGCCACAGTCCGTACTCACTTGCCCCCTTGAAACCTGGAAACACAGGTGATCCTCTTTTGGGGTCACTAAATATGGGAAGCCAAAATGGGGAAGCCAAAAAGGCTGATACTTCTTACCCCAGTGACAATGCATTGTGAGTAAACCGATTTGAAATCCACTCGTCGTTTGAGTGCAACCCATGAACCACCCTCTCTGACAGACGGACCTCGGACCGCTCAGAAAGGCACCTGCAAGGAAACCGCAAGGCCCAGTCTCAACTTGATCTGCCCCGCGGTTGTTTCATTCCTTCGAATCTTGATCTTGGGAATTGGATCCCTGGGGGTTGGCTTCATTCCTGGATGTTGTTTGGTGGAAACGCATTGATTGTTGTTGCACTAGGCAGCAAATGGCATTCGTTCCTTTATTTCCGAAGGCGATGACTGAATTGAAACAGGTTAGCTTACTTCTCGAGTGGATAGACCCAAAAAAGTCCAAAACGCCTAAAAAGTCCCGTGGACTTAGGAAGTGACTTGGGGAAGATAGACCATCTGCTTTCAGAAACCGCTGTCGAACTCTTTCGGACTCGTCTCCACCAGGTTCCCCAAAAAGAGATACTTCGTCTCCGGGACATCTCCGCAGCTGTCAAAGATCTTGTTCCTGGCTCACTCAAAGGCAACAAAATCCGACTGCGCCCGCGACAAAATGGCGGATGGTTGCTTCGAATTCCGAGAACAAAAAAAAAGAAGACAAAAACTGGGCTGGCCGTTTTCGGATCCTCGGATCTAAAAGTCGAACACTTGAGTAGTTTAGTGGAAACTAAACTACCGAACCAACTGAACACCCAAGACAAGTTTAAGGAACCGGATGGCTGGGAAACAACAAGTTAACATTGAGATAGGCCATACGATAACCCAAGTTCAACCAGGCACGAGTCTAACGCCGAAGGCATTGAATGGATGGCTCATCCCATGCGCAGCCACGTCTTAAAGCAGCAGAAAAGACATCTGGTTGGGACCATCCACTAATCGAGCCATTTACGCGCACTGGAATTTGCAACCCGCGCAAGGCTTCCTGGAGCAGCAGGGCTCAGGGGTTGGCTCCCTTGCAACCATTGTAACCTACCAAGTGGGTTGCCCCCCAAATTTGGGCTCCGGAGACCTTTCGGGTCTTGGGGTCTTGGGGTATTGTCAATCTCATGTTTGCGGAGGCTATGTTTTTGAAACGCCGTCCAGATCTTGGCAGTTTGTGCAAGATGAATCTCGTCACAAAAGAACGTGGCTACGCCGGGTCTTCCATCCCTGCAAAACGTACCACAAAGGATACCAATTCTGAAAGCGGACACGCCCTTCTTCCTTTCAAACAAACAAGCCCATAATCCTGAAGGAAAGCCACCACAAAGGAGACTCCATTCGTAGCCCAAGGTGAGGACCCAGCGGATTGCCCCAAATCAGCCGCCCAGCGGTTTCCTTAACCTAACCCGGCTGTGGCTCAAAAGGATGGTCCCAAAACGGCACCTCGGTAAATGAAACCAAACACTACCTGCGTACCCAAGCGTTTGTTAGTTTTGAGCCACAGCCTCCTCAGAGGCTGGCGAGGCGCAGCTGGTCCAGGCGCCCGGTGAGGTGCGCAACGATCACCAGAGGAGGTGATAACTCCAGGAGGGTGGGCTCCTTGAGCATCTGCTCCTGCGCTATGGAGCAAAAACCAGTTGGGGGGTGGGGGTTTGGGACCTGGGGGGCTGGGGGTTGGGAAGGTGGGGGGGGTTTTGGGTTTTGGGGGAGGGGGGGGGGACACCCAAAATGCCAAAAAGCCGTTGGTGGCGCGCGGGAGGTAGAACATTTTTTAGTGAGCAACTCACCACACAAAAAAGGGGTTGAAGGGTAGAATCCACTGAAGTGGGACCAGGAAACTTCCAGAAGCCTCCTTGTAACTCTGAAACAAGAGAGCGAGCAAGCAAGTGCCAAACCAGAAGCCGCTGAAAACAGCCGGGAAAACGGGAAATTCGGAAAACCCGAGCCGACTCCTGGAACACCGGAGAATCCCCGAAAAGAAACTTACCATAGATTCCCTCTTGGGGCCACTAAAAATTTACCAAAACGTGGAAAACCAAGGGTCAAAAGGTCGGCTGGACAAGAGGGAAAAAGGGGCCAAAAAGAGCCGTCCTTGGCGTAGTAACAAAGGATCATCAGCTGGTCCGCGTCAAAGTCTGCCTGCGTTCTGGAGCTGGTGATCTTGCGCAAGAGCTCCGCTGAAGTATGGAGGTCCGGCGATTTCCTGCCCAGAAGCTTTGTGAGACCCAAAACAAGTCTAAACGTTCTATTTAACACTACATGGTGCCTTTTTGCTGTGATTACCTGTTCTGGTTTAAAAGGGCAACCAAAGGGAACCCCGCCATTTTGGGGGGTCCCCACTTTTTAAGACCACAAATGAAATCCAAGAACGCAGGAAGCGAGAGACTTCGGAGCGCTCATCCTGCACGAGAAAAAAAAGGAGAAACAAAAAAGAACAAGAAGAAGTAGAACAAAAAAAAACGTGCTCGATCTTTGCGACTGACGTGAGCTTGGAGGGGAATCTTCGCTAAGTCAACACAGACTTTTGCGAACCCTAACTCAAGCGCCCGGTGGATTTCCATCATGGGAAAAGCAACCCTTCCCCAAAAAAAGGAAACATGGGTGCCACTGAGCAACTGGGCTAAGCAAGGGCCCCGGAACTCATTTTCCCCACAAACTTCCCCCTTACATAACCTTTGGTCAAAACAATCGCAGGAACCGTCACCTGGAGTGTCTCTTTTTAGTGGGGGTTCACTTTTGGAGGGAACACCCACCTATTATGAATAGGACGGGTGTATTAATCCAGGGTCAATATTAGTGGAGAAACAGGGGGTGGTGCTTTTGAACCAGTGTCATAGCTGCCATAGCTTACTAAGTGTGATACAACCATGGTTTTAAGCGGGGCAACAACCCTTCTTTAACCTTGTTGCAGGTTTGTTACCCAACGGCGATCCGCACAACTATGATTATACCCTAAGTGGACTGGATCGAAATTGGGAGGGACTTCCACTCCTAGGCTGAATTTATGTCAAACATATGTGCCCCTGGTATGAACAATTCAATGATCGGCTACCTGTGATTCATTGACCGTTGATGAATTACCGGCCATGGGAAAAAAAATCGGTACCCCCAGTGAACATCCCAATCCCCACTAAAATAGACTAACATGGGTTGTGCACCTACCCCAAAATGGTACCATTGGTTTTAACCCACAGCCGTATCGGTTCTTTAACCCCTCTTTCCATTGCCACCCGAGCGTCACGACCATGTGCACCGTCACCTCCCCGGACCAGCCGAGCGCCTACGGTGAAGCCGCACGAGCTTCCGGGAGAGAAGCGCCTCCCTTGATTCCTGACCTCCCAACTGGCCGGCATCCTTTTGGGGGCTTCTCCAAGGACGCCTTCCCTTCCTGAGTGGATTGGCCAGAAAAAGCAACCCGAGTGCCACTAAAATGGTCTTCCAAAAAAGTTTAAAGTCATGGGCTCAGGAAGTCAGTTTTCTTTAGACTGGTTGACAGGCGGGATAGGCCCGTCCATGGGTACCCCTGATATTCTGGCAAGTGTGATTGCAAGAGCCGTAGTCAAATGGTCTACCCAGAACAATGTAAGGAATTCAAAGGCGGCCGCATCCATGTATGGTTGAGATTATCCCGTACTAACCTTCATCTACCCGGGTCTTGACGACGTAGCTACACATGACCTATGAGTCAATGAGGTAGTTGATATAGTGGGCCGTCCGGGAAGTGTCAAGCAGAAGAATGGATGCAGTGAGACCCCAGGTAAAAACAAATGCCATCCTTACTGAGAACAGAGCAATCGGAAGGGCATGGGAAAATGATGGTTAGTGAGTTACAGAGTTTGTGCACTGTTTTTTGTGCCCCCCGATAATTCACCCATTTCACCCCGTATCGACCATAGACAAAGAATATGTTGACCGGCCTTCAAATCACTCAATCCGCCTATATTATGCATATATATATATATGTATATATATATACAATATATGTATGCGCTGTACAATATAGGGTGCAACACCGTTCTGAGTCATGATCATAGGAGAGTAACGTGAATAAGTTCGTCGCACACTGGGCTCCAGGTGCCTCAAGTCCCTTGACATCGCAGAAACAAAACAAAAAACGGCGAGGTCAGAAGTCCCAGCAACTTGCCACCATGTAGTTTGATCCCTTCCGGAAAGCCCAAGAAGTGCATCGCAACACCTTGAAGCCTCAAATGGCGGCGGGTTAAAGCGGTTAAAGCCGTTAAACGGGATCCCATTTTGGTTGGTAGGTGAATTCACCACCCATTTTAGTCAGTTTGGTGGGGATTGGGATGTTCACTGGGTACCGGCTTTTGACCCACGGCCAAATCAGAATCCGAGGAAACTCCACTGCCGTGCCGCAAAAGAGGCTCAAACGGTTCAAAGGGAGTGGGGGGCTCAACTCAAATGCAAGCCGTCCAAGGGCACCGTCCCTTCTCGTCCCCAATGGACCAAGGCAACTCCGGATTGGACGCACCTCCAATAACTGGGCAGTTCCAATGATCCACAATCCTTATCTAGGTCCTCCAGTAGAGAGACCCTTTTTTCTGTAGTCTATTTTAGTAGGCGAACCCTCCCCCAAAAAAGGGGTAAAAGTGCGCTACTGGGGATTCCAATCCTCCATAGTCCATATGCATGACCGTCGGGGCCATCTGTTGTACCCCAAGGAACGCCAACAAAGAAACGGTCCCTACCCGTCGATTTCTCGCGGACCATCATCGACAGGGCTGTGGGAAATGACCATTTCTGTGATAAAAAGGGCCTCCCGAAGACAAACCCCCCCATTTGAAGAGGGGATTCCCTTGTATCACAGAAGTGGTTGGAGAAACCCCTTGTGATCCCACAACCCTGAAATCATCCATGGATCCATGGATCCATCAATCTATCGAGCCCCTCCTGCACGGTCTCTCCGTTCTTCAACGTTCTGCCCTCCCAGGTTAGCACGCAGGGTGGGAACCCCGCCTCGCCGAAGGACCGAAGGAAACGAAAACACAAACCCCTGAGCTTCCTCCGATCCCCTAAAAGTGCTGGACTTTTGGTGGTTGAAACGGAAACCCCACCACTAAACCAACCCAAAGTCTGAAAACATAAGGGGACGGCTGGGAACCGCCAAGTAATCGTATCAATCCAAGGTTGACTAAGCCAGGGTCAAGATTGAATCAGTTGGAGCACTTGAAGGACCTCAAAATAAAGGCAGGTGAGGGCTGAAACCCGCCCATCTCTCCCTAGGGAAGATGACGACTGCCTTTTTGGGAGCCCTTTGCTTTGAAGCGACTGGGTAAAACAGCCGGGCTAAAACGTGGGAAATGGGACAAGCTGCCACCAAAAAAGATGTATCGCCTGGCTGGTGTTGCGAACGCCGCAGGGAAAAAGATGCCAGGGCGACATGTCCTATTGAAAACCATCTTGGCCAAACCACCATTGAAACATCAACTCATTCAATTGTGCGAAAGGGTTTGAAACAGAGTTTCGGGATGGATAAAACAGGCCCTAACCCACCAACAAGAAGAGACCACCTTATCCCCCCGGTCCCAAGGGCAAAGCGGTTGCCCTCGGCCGGCACAAACACGAACCAAAAGGGGTGCCAGTTGTAACAAGAAAAGAAGCCCAGCAGGGCAGAGACAACCGAAAGCAAGCACAAAGCAGCAAACCAAGCAGGCAAACAAAGCAGCGCAGCGAGCGAGCAAAGCAAACCAATGCGAACCGAGCAAGCCCCCAACCCTAAGTCCTGACCTGCCCCCAAGCCCGCCCCAACCGCCGCAGCCGCGGCCCGCGCAATGTTTGCACGGGAAGCGGAGCAGCGCCGTTGAATGGCGAGTTGACGGAACAGCAAGATAGGGTCGCCGGGACCAAAAGCTTGAGCCAAATGGCGCATTGGCCATGGCAATGAGCAAACATGCTATGATAAAAGTACATGCCCCCAAAAACACCCCCCTCGACTGTACAAAGAGAAGGAGTGAATTTGGAAAGGCGCATTGGCCATTTGAAGTTGAATAGCACCAAATAAGGAACAAAGACGATTAGACTACCAGGGTTCGCGACCCCATACCCGGGCTCGCTTTGGAGCCCGGATCCCGCCACCACCCCGAATTACGGGTATGGGGCGGATCACGCCGGTAGCCAAATCAACCAAGAGAAACAAAAGAAGGAAAGAAACAAAGATTCAACTCCAAAATGGCAGGCATGAAATATCTGCGATGCAACCACATTGAATCATTAGATTCACGTGGATTTAGGGCTTGAATTATATTGTCAAAAGCGCATTGGCTTGCTGGTTGAAACGTGGTGCATAGACCGAAATATCTCGGCCTTGAACGGCACCGTCTAGGCGCGCGATCACTCGAAGACAACCTCCAGGGACACCGCCAGCGGCATTCGGCGGTTCAGGTCCGAGTAGGACCTCACCGGCAGCGGTGCGGGGCATCCGTGATCCTCACCTCGGCACCTTGATGAGCTCCATCACCAGCAGCAGCAGCGGTGCAGGAGGATGCGGATCACCAGCGGCCATAGACGCCGCCGAGGGTGACTGCCTTGCTGTGGCGACGCACACCTGACAGGTAATCGCAGCTTGCGCGAATAGCGCACAGCCACGCATGCAGATGAATTCTGAAATTGCGAATAGCCCAGACAACGAAATACGACAAGGAGCATAGTCCATCCTGTGAATTCCGAAATGAAAGCATGCGCGCGTTGGCGCAGCCATGCAAAACACACAGACAGACTTCAGGTATTACTGATGTCGTCCGCCGCCGTGCCGTCCCTTCCCCTTGTTGACATTCCAGTCCCCAGGGGGAGGAGGCACTGTCTCGGCCAACTCGTCATCGTCACCCCAGGTAGGGGTATGCGGCGAGTTCGGATTCTCGAACTCGCGGGGATCACCCTGCATATGCGGCTGCCAACCCTGCGGCATTGCGCCGGGCCACATTTGCGGCATCATGCCAGCCATGGGCTGTTGCATGTATCCTCCCATCGGGAAATTGGGATACATCGGACTTGGGAACGGGAAAGGAGCAGCCTGTGCGCCCCTGTAGCCCGACTCGCGAGCATCAGGCTGATACCCGCCAGTGGGAGTTCTCGATCTGGCGGATCCGCCACGACCGAAATGCCCTTGTTGGTAGCCGTATTGGCCACCCTTGCCTTTGTACTGGTCACCCTTGTGACCCTTTCCTGTAAATTGGTCACCTTTGTGACCCTTGCCGGAGAACTGGTCACCCTTGTGACCTCCACCCTTGGGCCAGGAGTGTGCAGGGGCTTTGCCCTTTTGCTGATCCCCCTTTGCCCTGAAATCAGGTCGCGGGGTGGCAGACCGATGATCTCCCCTAGGAGTGGCTGCCCGCCTATGGTGCTTCCCAGACGGCGGGTCAGCGAAAACGATGGCGCTTTGGCCGTCTCGCCGTGCCGCGGAGACCATTTCAACCTTGTTGTTTTCGACATAAATGTATGCCTCAGCATACTCAATCGGGGCCGTGATGGATCCACCACCGGCCCGCAGAGAGTCGATACTCAAATCGAGAACTGTGGAGGCATCAAAACTTGGGTCCTCACTATTGAAGTCCGAGAGGCGTCGCTCAGCCTGTACCAATGACATTATAATGTCCGCACGTGAGGCGCCTAGGCCATACAGTGGAACCAAATATCCGTCCTCAATCCCGATGCGGTAGGCATCAAAAATATGCACAGAGAGGTAAAGAGCAAATGCTGAATTTAGACTGCCCTTTCTCGTCATATGACGACCCCATTGCGCCGCCTGTTGCGGGTGCTCGACCAAATATGTCATGACAGACATATTGTCGGGAATTGGGACGCCAGTATTGCTCTCCTCGATGAGCAGCTGTTTTGCTACCCACCGCTCGAGAGCCTCGTCACTCGCACGCACACAAGCGTGAGTGTCCCTTGAGGTGACTTTCACAACCTCCTGAAACGCAACCTGCACGGTATCCGCATTGGGATTGTGCACAAGATGAGGCGCACAGCGCAAACCGGAGATCATACAGCTGACCACCTCGCGGATCGGGTTTACCGACGCCATGAGAGGAGCCCACACGTCAGTCTCCCCTTCATACCAGCTGTTGGCACGGACTGCCTTGAGTCCGTCCAGCCAAACTGGCTGCCCTCTCCTAACTTGGGAGCGGATGGTGCCTGGCACCCATTCTCGATAGAAAATCGGCAAATGGCAACCATTGCATAGAATGGTGCCATACATATTCAAATGCGCGCACCGAGGGCACCAATAGTCATGCATGGGAGCTTTGTCCCATGAAAATGACACCCCTCTCCGCGGTCCCTGGACATTCAATTCTCGGACCGCCCAGGGACGGATGTATATTACATCCCCTTCCTGGTGCAGATAACATGCGCGCCAGAAGGGCGCATGTATCTCCTCTCGCACAGCAATCAAACCGCGTCGGGTTTTATAGATGCCGGCGGCTTCCTCGATGGCCATCCACTTTAGGTCAACGGCCACAACGACATGGCGCTTGTCCATGTATTTGACGCGATCGTCAACATAAAATTCGCCCTCATTATTGGGGCTTGGCAACTTGAGGAGAGGCACCTTTGCGCCCTCCAACCCAATCATGATCTCCCCCCTGCAGACCTGCTCAGGTCGCATGGGGAAAACTGTGATCCTCCGAATGCACCTCGTTTTGAGGGCGGACCGATACTCGGCCATCGTCAGCAGCACGTATCCCGTGCAAGGGACCTCCGCTGCTCCCAACGGCCTAAGCAAAGGCCCCATAGGCGTTCGGTCACGCAGTGCCCAACGCTTGAAAACTTTGAACGGCACGTCCCTCCCGATTAGGGTGGAACGCGCAAAAAGCACCTCATTCGGGCGCACAATCAAGCCATCTCCCCTCCAGACTGTCCGTATTAGGAGCTCGACTGGAGGGTACGCTGGGCTCTCCTTCGCGAGAGAACCCGCCCAGGTCGCCACCTCGACGCTCGTGCACTTATGGATCCCGTATAGGGCCTCAAAGAGCGTTGAGATTAGAGTCATTGACATCCAACCTCCCAGAATGTCTGGAACCGTCCCACACAAGCTGGGAGCCGGCTCACCGGGCTTCACGTTCAACCGCGTTGGGTCAGTGTTGCCCGACAAAATTTCTAGCAGCATTTGCGACTCCCTGGAGCTTCGCCCAAGCATCGCCGACGTATCGTTAATCTCGGGGAAAAAATGGAAGATGTCGTTACCGGCAGGACAGGCGATTCTGCCTGCTGTCCCGCTCTGTGCATCAAACACAACCTCTTCACCCTCGAATGTGAGGTTGTAGGTGCTCGCAATCGGGCACACATCGGGCTTTGCCATCAGTGCATCCTCTAGCGACGCACCAGCAGGGAGGACGCCCTTTTCGTGCGCTTTGGCACCTATGGGACCAGTCCCCGCTGACATAAGCCGATAATTTTCGGCACGAACGTATGGAAATAGGTTTTTCATCCTCTCAATTTCCTCTTCTGTGGTGCGCCACGCCTTTGCCTCATAGTAGGGCGGCTCCTGCCTTGAGGGCACTAGGTCGCGGTCGCCCATTGATGAGAACTTGTCCACATATGGGCCCATCCCATCATCATCTACGTGACCCTCGTGATCCTCATCCGAGACGTACTCCCTGGGCGGCTCGCCCAGAGCGTCCAGATCGACCTTACCAAGGTCGACCAACGCCGGAGAATCCAGGATTCTCTGGATCCTCATGAGCTCGTTTCTGAACTGCTCAAAGCCTCCGGGCTTTCCAGTTACGGAGGTCGGCATTGCGCCCTCCCATGAGTCTGGAAACATGCACACATTCGTAGGGGAATACTCGTCATCGGAAATATCCCGATCACGCTCCCGTACATCGCTGATCAGTGTCACATCCAACAAGCCGCTTAGGGCCTCAGGACGCGACGCTTTCGCCGGATGCGGCTTTGCGCTCTTTGACGCTACAGCAGCCTCTTTGGTCGCTTTGTTCTTCTTCTCATCGCCCTTACTCCCCTCTCTATCCACATCCATCGCGGACGGCTGCGCGCTCCCCTCCGTCCCGCCCATTGGCGGTTCAGGGGGTGGACAGGGGATTCCTTTGTGCGGGCTTTGCCGAAATACTGTCCTGGGATCTGCACGCTCCCAATGGAGCCACCGCCAGTCTCTCTTGGACGCTTGGCGGTGTGAGCCGACCCAGTATGTACAGCAGGAGCCGATCGCCTAGGAAGGCCCTTACTGACCGACAGAGATGGAGGAGGCGGCTTCACCTTGGGAGCCGGCTCCGCCTTGGGCGCCGGTTCCGGATCAATTACGCAGGACCTGAGGTCGAAACTTTCTGACCTCAAAAGGCCCGCGCAATAGGAACGGAAGACGTCCTCAACCTCCCGAGCAAGGAACTCGGGATGGTCCTCCTCCTTCGGAGGAGTTCTCCAGTCGTCATATCCAACGAGCAGATTCCTGCCCACGATTTCATTGAATCGATACGTGCCCAAACCGGCATAGCGGTTGGCAGCCCGAAGAACATTACAAAATCTTTCGACCTTTTCGGTCGCCGCAATGGCCGCAGCCATCTGAGGGTGAATATACCCAGTCTCAGTCATGCACCCTGCGGCTTCGCGCAAGCATGACCTCGCACGCCACAGATTCGCGGCGGCCTTGTAAAAGTCGCAGTACTCAACGTTCCACGTTGCGTCCTGCGCGCTGACCTCATCATCTCCGCTTTGGGAGTCGGGCAGAGTGAGCCCCAAACGGATCTCCCGACCGCGGAATACGTCGGCGGAGATCTGGTTCGAATTCGGCTGATCCTCCAGCGGAGGACGGGGAACATATTGTTTCCCTGGGCCGACACATGACTCATTTGCCGCTTCCCTGCTTGGATGCTCCCTCTCGGTTTGCATCTGGTGAAACCGTGCGACTAGGTCCGACCGAGGGCCAAACGACAATGGCCCAAGGTTATCCTCAGCCCACTCAGCAAGCGCCTTGGCTCCTGCGTGATGAATGTCATCGGCATTCATCGTGTCAGACAGAATGGCCTTTGACAGGAAATCCCAGTCGTATTCGCCGTAACGACGATCAGTTGCTGAAGCATTGTCCAGCAGCTGGAAAAACTCATCCTCTGATAGCCCTTGCCACAGAGTAAGAGCGAGGGCATCCTCAATAGAGTCAGCCTGATTAGGGTAAAGAAGGCGCCTTGGCCAGGCCCCGTTCCTCCACGCCGCCAACGCGGGCGGGTAACCGGCTCTTCGGAACAGGTAACGCACAACGATGCAAGCATCCGCGCTTTCAGCGGGCGCATAATACTCCGACTCCGGGCCAGATTCATGGTCCCCGGGTTCAGACGGATCATCGTCGCCATCAGGCGGATTGGGTCCACCACCTCCACCAGTCCCGCTCCCATCCATAGGATCGTCGCGGCCCGGTAGCTCATCGGCAGGGGAGGTCCTCCGCCCCATTGCCGTTCCCATCATTGCCGCCACCCACAGCGCCTTGGCTGGGTGAAGCCCCTTTGGCCCCACCTGCATCCGCAGGTGCGGGCTGTGCATCCCGACCAGCGGGTCTGGATGCTTCGGGATGAGAAGCCATCCCCATCGACGCATCAGTCGACAGGGACGGGGTGCTGTCCTCTGGCTGAGGATTATCCCCACCAGCGACATCTGGAACGCTGCCCCCACGCTTAGGTGACGGCTCTGTCTGGCTAGGCTTCGCCGGCTCAGACAGGCTAGCCGGGGCACTTTTGACTGCCTTCCGCGGCGGAACCTCGGGCCGAGGGTGCGTGATCTCACTATTCGCGGGAGCGCATCCCCCCGAACCCCCATCATTCGGTGCGTCAGCACCTGCCGCTTTAGGCACGGGTGCGCCCGTGACCCCAGGTGCTTTGACCTCGGGTCCCTTGGCACAAGGAGCGGCACACTTTGGCGGAGGGCCAGCGGCCGAAGATAGGCGTGGCATCGATCCTCCCACTTTCGGTGGCACACAGCTGGAACTCCTTGTGGCCCCACCGCTCCATCTGTTAGCGGCTTCGCGCTTGGACAGGGATGGAAAATCATCGGTGTATGCATCCTTGGGAAGCTCAGGAGGATCAGGCTTAACCTTCAACATTTGCTTCCCGGTGGCAGGCTTCAAATCGATTCTGTGGCCGCCAGTCTTAGACGGACCACCAGTCGTAGTCGGGCTAAACCCGCACGCCTGCGCTGGCTTTGCAGGTATCGTTCCTCTCTGATTGCCACAAACTGCCGGCGAGAGACCGCGACTTGCGGCCGACTGGCCGAAATCGGCCATTGCTTGGCCCAGCCTCTGCCTGCCCGTTGCGGGCGGCGTCGAGGACCGGACGCGCTGAGCCATTGTCTGTGGCCCTTTTCCCGCGTAGGGGCGAGGCACAGACTGCTGCTCAGAAGTCCTTGCACTGGTCGCGGCAGGCGCATTGGCCGATGACGCATGACTTGTGGCGCATTGGCCACTCGACATCGTCCTAGGAGCAGAGATTACCTCCGCCCATGGCGCATCCTCGGATGAGGACCACCGGTCCACCGGTGTGAGGCCTGCTCTGACTCCGCACTGCTTCGCAGCGCTCAGGTATGACTCCGATGGATTCATCAGATAATCATTTTCTACCATGAAATCCAGAGCGATGGCCAGGGCTTCCCGGATCTCATCACTCATCGCGTACTCACGCCTCAGCACACATACCAGGTCGGTGAACGCCGAGACAAGACCCATAAACTGGTGTCCGCCTCTTTCGATACCGACAACGCCGCCGTTTAGGCTCTTCTTTGAGCAGCCGAACCACATCGCATTGGATGGGTAGGCTGGGAAACCGGCATCGCGGCACTTCACGAAAAACGTGGTTGCAACCTCCTGCATGGCTGTTCCATGCCAAACGATACCAGGACCCGACAAGACTATCGTCGGTGCCTGGCTCCGGCCGCCCTTATTGGCGAATGTCTTCATGGCATCGATGTTCTCATCGATGATCCTACCCGCTTCGGGGCTGGGACCATACGTGTTTTCGGACTTACGCCATTCGGTCAGCCACAGGCATTTGGTAAAGATGATGAATATATCATCTTTAGCGCTCGCAGGAGCACCTGCATGTACCGGGTCAGCCAGCTTCGGGCTGACCACGGTACGGAGAAGCTCAGCCACTGAGGTCTCCTCTTCAACCTCCACGACCTCCAGCGCGTATTCGCCGGTTTTGGCCGGGAGCTTTGTCCTAATGGTCGTCCACTGCTCCTGAAGCTTTGCTCCAGTAATGGACTGACCCGAGCTGCCGGTGACCCAGTGTGAGGGTCCAACCAGCACCACAACGCGAGATCCCTCTACGCCTAGGTAGGAGACCTTGTTTGGAATACATCCGCTTAGCAGCTCGGCGCATAGGCCAGCTGCAGCGGAGGGGTTAACGTATCCCAGCATTGTGAGAACGAACCCCAAACTGTCCGGCTCCTCCTGACGATCAGGGTAGATGTTACCGCTGATCGCGCTCATGAACTTACTGCATTGAGTGGCTGCGTTGGCAAGCTCCGATAGCGCGTGCTCTGGCGCATGGTACATGAGCTTTGCAGCCCCTGAAAAAGGAAGGCCGCCAGCCAAGGGAAAGAATTTTCCTTCCGATGCGGGAACATAGTGCTCCCAGATTTCATACAGCGGGAAGCATCGTACCTCGCCGAGTTCGCGGATCTCCTGAGGAAAGAACTTAAAATCCACCTCACCGCCGGGCTTTGCCGGGGGAACCGACGCCTCACGTGCCACCGACCCGGCGGGAATTTCCGCCCCAATGGTCAGCACTACGCGGTTGGCGCCGTGGCGGATCCATCCGATCTCTGCCGAGTGAGGGTTTACCTCAAGCACAGGGTTCCAAAGGTGCGTGGCAGGGTTATGCGAAAGCAAATTCCCCGCCACAGCAGCCGTCCCCGAGAGGACGTAGCAAAAGTGCCAGTCGGACGGTTACGCCCAGGCCAATATGGCTGAGACAAGAGTAATAACTCTCAAGAAGAACGGGCTTCGTCGATGTCCACACGCCTGTTAGCGTTTCGGCATCTCCGAGCGATGCAACGGCATTCCCATGGCCCAAAATGTTCCATAGGGAAGAGAACTGAGTTCCATGAACCCATCTCTCGTGCATGCTGGCTGCATTGAGCTCTGTGCAGTGCCGCATCGGGAACACTAGATACCCGTCGCGCTCAAGCACGGGTTCACCGGCGTGCCAATCCCCGATTTCCTTGCTCGGCATGGTAAGCGGCTTAGCGCGTTTCCATTCAATCAGGTGAAAGATGGTGGGAGCAATCCCCACTTCTTCCGTGAAGAATCCCACAAAATCATCATAGGAGGACCACACGGCCTCAATCTCCTTGCGCATGGATCCTACTTCAAAAGCATGTGCATTGACCGTTTGCATCTTTGCCAGCGCATCGGCTGAGATGCAATAAATTGCCTTCATATACCCGACCACCGCCTTGGGTGGGGTACAAAGGGCAGTGGGACGCTGGTATGCCCAGGCCTTGAACGCCTCCTCGGCTCCGGCCGGCTGTACACTCGAGGGCATATCTCTCCTACCCTTCTCAACGGCCGCCTGCATGGCGCGAATAACATTTTTATTCGCCGCTTGGAAAAAGGTCTGCCAGCGTGACTCAACCTTTGCCATTTCGTACAGCCAGTTCCCGCCTCGGGGAACCAGTGAAGGGGAAACGGCTGTAGACAACGTCATCTCAATCAGCGCGTTCCGAGTCGGCTCGCAGTGGAGCTCAGACTCTCGCGGCATTGCTTCACAGATGATTATGGCAGCCGTGTAGACGCTTTGGTCACTCAGCTCCACTTCACCCAGAAGCATGGCCTGGAGAATACCAGCCACGCGTAGGCGGCGGTATTTCTTGATAGACGGGATGAGAGACGTGTCCGCAATCATGCCCGTGTCAAACCCCTCCAGTAGGTTGAAAATGCCGGAAAAAGCACCGACGACTTGAGGGTCTTTGACGCCTTCCTTGACTTGCACCAACTGCGTCTCAGCAGTGGTGCGATTACCGTACTGATCGGACTTTGCCGTCAAGTGCGGATAGCAAATCCTAAGATTCTCCGATAGCCGAGTAGGCCTCTCATCGGACAGCGCATTGGCTGCGTTCTTCGCTTCCGCTGGAAGCGGACCCAAGGAGCAGGCGCAGTTCGGGTTCATATAGTCCGCCTGCTGCCGCGCCGCCAAAGACGAACCTCTCGAACGCGGGGCAGCGCCCGCCGCTCCGCTGGCCGCGGATGCAGCCGCTGCCATGGCGCGAGTTTGCGCCCGGGAAGCGGTAGGGTAACACCAAATCAAAATAAACAACGAAAAATCCCCAGAGGTAAGGGATGCCTCCCACATCCAAAGGTTTGTAAACCTTGGGTGCCAACTGCATCAGCACGAAGGGGCAATTTCCCCTGGTGTAAGACCGAATATGGTCATACCTATGATAAACAGTCGTGCATCGACAACGACCCTGCTACACCACTGCACAGGAAACTGCAAAGCTATCCTATGAACATGCCCACCCGGGCGGAAACTGACACAAACACAAACCAGCTAATTGAGGCGAATGTGCCTGAACTAATGTCGCGAATTTGCGGTTGTTAGTGCAGCATGATTAATGCTGTCGTGAATGATGTCCATCAAGCCTACTCAACTCAAGGCTGTTTGAAGAGCAGCGCGGGTCACATATTTTACAACTAAGTCATGCACAAGAGGATCAACACGTGTAGTGCGATACATCCTGTTGCATTTGAAAACTGGGAAAGAGTTCACATGTCGCGAAATGCAAATTAATGTCAATGCATGCACATGATCCTTATTTACAAGACATGAGCAATAGTGTACAACACGGCTATAGCGGTTTACGCCAAGCTTGACAAGAATATCGCGATTAGCAATCCAGGTATTCGGCTGTATAAAAATGCCTACGGAAAACTTCGTGTTCAGCGCGTGCTCAATTAAGTCGTTCAGACATGATTGGCACTGCTCTACCTGGTCACGTGCGCGCCTGATCTTGCTCCAATTCCCTCGCGTGGATGCATCGATCAAACTGCTATATCTGCACAACAAAATGTTAGGTCTGGAGCCTTCAATTGTACCCCGTCTAGGGATAACAGGGCAAAGATTGGCCGGTCTAACAAAGTAGGTAAGCCATCTACCAAACTGAGGTTCAGGCGTTATGCCAAGCTCAGAATCGACGAAAATGTTTCGCGTATCGCAAACATTTGATCGATCCTCAACTATGTCAAAAACCATATAGCTGGATTCAGCTAGCTGGATGAATTTGTTGAAAAATGAATTTTGATCGGTTTCCATGCGTACCCCCCTAATTGGGGGGAGAACAGGTGCAGCAGGCTTTACGACAGGGAGGGTGGGATGGCTAATGAATTTCTCCAGGAATCCTGGATTAAACATTCCTAAAGTCTGCAGATTCCTACCCCATGTCACCTTGTCTACGCACGCTTTGGTGAGAATGTCCGCGCCTTGGTAATGCGATGGACATGCTACGAAACGAAAAATCTGTTCATTGTAGACTTCATTGAGCCAACTAATGTCGATTCGCTGAGTACGCGACATATATCGCATGTTTGGGTTGTTCCCAGTGATAATGATGCGGCATGCGGCCTCATTATCTTCCATACAATTCACCGTGACAGGCTTACCGGTGCCTTGACCGATAGCAAACTGCCAAAGCTGTGCAAGTGGCATGCCTTCCTTGGCCACGCCATGATCTAGTGCAACGATCTCCGCTTCGGGAGTCGATTTGGATACCGAAGTTTGCTTCTTGCTAACTGCGGTAATGGGAACATATGTCCTTGGGCCGACTAGGCAAATAAGGACACCAGATGTACTCTTGGAATCGGTACGATCTCCAGCGAGATCGGCATCGCAGTAAGCGACGATTTCAATGTCACTAGGCTTATCGCAGACCCATCCGTATAGGTGTAGGTCTAGCGTCGAGTTGATATAGGAAACAATCCTATGAAGCTTCTTATCGCACAGTCGATTCCACTTAGTGATTCGACTGGCCAAAGCCTGTACAGGTCTAATTAGGTCGTATCGACCCATTCTAGCACCATAGAAAATTTTCATGAGAACTGCAGCTGCAGCGTCGCCTAGGGCACCGGGCTGTTCAGCAATCACGTCTGTTGGGCAAGGAGACGGCTGCCCAAACAGCTGATCTACTTCCGGGTTGATGGGATTCTCATCAAACTCCGGTTTACTTTCATCCAGAAAAGGCGTCTCAGCCTTCACCAGAGGTCTAGGGTACTTGGGGAGGCATAGCTCCTTGTACCTATCAACGCATGCTTCCATGAAGCACGCCTCGTTATATTTGATGATCTTCACCCGAGCCGGGTCGAATTTGACCTCGTCAGCTCGAAGTCGTTTCTCTCCGAAACGAATGTCAGGCATCTCCTTGGATGGTGGATGATCCACAGTCCAAGCAGTGCGAGGATCGAAGAAACCCTGTACATCTGCTGCAGCAAACTCATGCTCGCAGCCCAGATACCGCTTTAGGGTACCCGGCGGTTCCATCGTAATTACCCGACTAATGAGGTCCCATCCGATCGATAGGCTAGCGGATGGGCCACTCATCTTGAAGTCATCAACATACACCACAAGAAAAAGCTTATACTTAGGGTGATAAAACACACTCGGCCATTCCGGGACACGGATAAATCCGACCTCAATAAGCCTCGCTTCGCAATGCTTTTCCCAGAACGTGCCGGCATCAGGATGCCCGTATAGGGCAAGAATCAACGGACAGACCGGATCGTCATAGCCAGCATCTACCCATGCTTGCGGCCATTGATCCTTAGGAAGACGCACCCACCTTGAGGAGAGCTGCACGCGCCTTGTCGTTACCAGCTTGCTCCTTCTTCGTCACAGGCCTTGCTACACAGGCGTAAAAAGTTGGTATGCCCTGTAGGTTGGGTTGATGCCCCGAAGCCTTGTTCGATCTGGGCATTGGCGGAACAGGATCTCCATTTAACCCTATGGCGGGACCAGCAGGGTACCCGCCGGTACTGCCGAAGCCATTAACCCCCCTGACGGTTACGTCACGTTGTTTGACGGTGATCTTGGCATCAACAATCATGACTTTCTCGAGTATGAGTTGAGCGATCCTGTCTCCAGGTCGAACTCGAAACTCATAGTCAGAGAGATTAAAAAGCATCACTCTCACTTCTCCTGAGAAATCAGGGTCAATTACTCCTGCACCTACGTCTAGCATGTGCTTGACTGCCAGACCTGATCTCGGTGCGATGCGGCCGTAAACTCCGCTTGGGAAAGTAAAGGCGCATCCAGTTTGCACAAGAGCACTTCCCTTAGCGGGAACGATGATTTCATCGCACGAGCTTAAATCTAAGCCCGCAGAGCCAGGCGTCTGCCGAGTAGGGAGAGTTGCATAACTGTTCAACATGTGGACGAGCAAGGCATCCTTGTCTCGTCTCCATGCACACGGATCGGCCTCCGTTACCTCAACAGGCGCAGCAGGAGCGTCGTCCTCCTCGCTCAAGGTAGCAGGGGCAGCCGCATAGGGCTTATGCCCGTAAAGACCTTTAATTACGGCTTTACACATCCCAATAGGATATCGCGCAGTCAAGGGCGTAAGGCTTCCCTCGATCCTGGCGTGGGGGTAGCCTATTTCGTGGCTACACGTGCGCCCTCGTAGCTCGTTGGCTAGTTCAGGGCAAGAAGTGGCGATCCGCCACTGCTTCCTGATGGGAACACCATCGGACGTTTGCATTCCAAAGTCGCAACCGTCAACATCGACACACCTGATGTCGGGATCGTCGATTAGACGCCTCATAAATGGCTGTTTCCAACCAAGGCAATGCCTCGGCCACTCGAATGCAATTCTACCTCCCTTAAAACGCACGCGTTTGGCGACACGAAGGAAAGCAGCAAACATGACCATCGACGTTCGTCTAGCTTCGTTGAGCTCTACTGCGAACTCGGGACCGTACTGAGACAAATTAACATACTGCCAAGTACTCCACGGTCCGCACGGGATCGAGCCCCATAAGTCACAACCAGGATTCTGATCGACGATCTCAATCAATCTGGTCATATCCTTATTCTTTAAAATGTCGAACGACTCTTTGTGTACGCGAATCGCGTCACCCCCCTGTTCCAGCATTGTGGCGGAGAGCTTAGAGTCAGGTTCGCATGCAAATTCTATCAACAATCTCCGCTTTATCAAAGCGGGTCCAGCTGGTTTGGAGGGTGCGGCTTCGCCAGCACGCGCTCGTTTCAGAGCTTCCTCCCTTTCAGCCTCGATGTATATCCTTCGCATACCGACGGACATACCTTTCCAGTCAGTAGAAGAAATGGAGTTGGGTTTACCAGATCCAGAATAGGACCTCTCCTTTCTTTCCTCCTTCTGCTCATAATCAAGCTCATCACCGTGTAAGGTGTGGGCTTTAGGCTCACCTGCATCGAGGTCTTTGACTTTGTCTAGCCTATTTTTAAACTTGGTCAGAGTGACCCTCGGAGCCCTAGAAGGAGCATGCCCTTTATCATACAGAATGGTCACACCAGTCCAGAACCTTTGAGTTCTGACTCGATGTCCAGGGTTCAGGATTCTCCTGTCATCACGGATACACTGTTGCGTAGAGTCAATGTACTTTAGATGAGTTACACGATAATCATCCACATCCGCTTGGGACGGGCCTCCAGGAGGCAGTGGAGATCTATCATCCCCGAAAAAGGTTTGTCTAGCATCGACATGGTGTCTGTGCCAGGATTTGGACTCTTCATCACGCACCCAGTGGTCCCTTTCAGGAACATCAGCAGGTGCTTCAGAGTCAACAGCAGGATCACTACTGTCATCGTTAGGATTCAGAACCCGGACCAACGGCATTGAGCTGGTTGTCCGGTTCGGTTGGAGCATCCGCTTTGGGAAGACCCTTTCCTTCTCCAGTATCTAGGAGCTGGACCTCCCTAGTCAAACGCTCATAGGCGGCCAACATGGGAAAAACGTATCCCTCTTCGGGGTTCCGCCAAATTCTTTTGACTTGATGAACACTGGGTCGGGAAAATCCGTTCCTAAAGTGTTCAAGATCGGCAACGTAGTAGTCGCCCTTCCACTGGCCACCGGGCTTTCGGGCTCGTAATCAGAGTCCTCAAGAGGGTCAAATTCTTTTGGCTTTACAGTGAAATACGTCTCGCCAGTCCACGGGGCTTTTAGCTCCTTGGTGGAATCTGGACCGTATCTCCAGTCTACGGAGTGCGTCATTTCTCCATTTTCCTCATCATACTGAACCCATGTATCACGGTCAGCGGTGAGACGAATATGCTCGATTGGAGCATCAACGCTGTCAGCTTTGAATAGCTTAATCCTTGGTTCAACGTGCACTCTGACGAGTTTGCCAGATTCTTCATCGAAGATCCAGTGATCTTTTGTAGGAATTTCATCAGCTTTGTGATGGTCGTCCCGTTCGGAGGCGTTTTTGAGCCCCCCCTTTTCGAGCCTACGCGGTTTTGGCGCGATTGGCTTGAAATCAACAAGACATCCGAATGGGATGAGTTGACCGGGAAAATCCCTGTCATCGTTTCTCTTTCCCCATGCGGTTCCTTCACCTCGATTTTCGAGATTTCTGGCCGCGCAAAATGCGCGAACGGCAAATGGCCACCATTTGGGCGATAAGCCGGCTTGTCTGAGGAGTACTCTTGCTCCATGCAGAACTAGCTTCACTTTGTTTTCAATGATGCCATTCGTCTTTGGCATTCCGGGTGTGGACATGTGATGCACCCAAGCCATTCGGCGAGTAGCCGCAAGAAACTCTCTGGCTTGGTCCGAGTATAACAGACCAATCTTGGGTTCGGGACCCATAAACTTGTGAAAGGCTTCTACCGTATTAGGTACAGAACGACTAAAAACAGGGAGTACATCTATGTACTTGGTCGCAAGATCGTAAAACACGACTGCGTCCGTTTCACCATTCACACCACGGTCCTTTAAACCGTGTAACACCATCGTGTCAACAGTGACAATATCACCGAATTTCGTGCATTCATGCGCGTCGGCACCGCCCCGGCGGTGCAAACGCACGTTTTCCATCTTTGCGCGTTGGCAATGTGGGCAAAAAGGATTCTTTGGCAAATGTGACATCATGTGTTGAAGCGTTTTAGCTTCAGCACGTAACTGGGCTTCAGTCCTGTAGCCCTCAGGGTGTTTGATTTCAACAACTTCACCCCCCTCGTCAGGCGCGTCGGCCTCAGAGGGAGCTGCAGGGTACAGTGAATCGTTCATGGCAATTACTGGACCGGGCATTGCCGGTATCGCAGGACATGCATCTAAGTTCGGGGCTCCAAACATAACCGGCCCTTTAGGCAGGTATGGGACGTTGTTTATAACGTCGAGCCTAACAGTTCTCCCGGATGGGCAGATGAGAACAGGCATCTCAAAAGCATCCCACCGGAAACTGTATCCAAAATCCACGCACCTACGTCCTATCGATACAATCGAGGGTGTATTACCCATGACGAAGGCTTCAATATCCTCGTCAAGTGACTCAACAGTTGCATCAACTCTACCTTGAGTCCCAGCAACACCATTTGCGGTTTGCAAGGAATGTTGGATTCGCCCATTCTTGATGTGGCGATGATCCTGCGCGGGAATGTCGTGCATCCCAACCAAGTCGAAAGGACACCCAGTGTCAGCAAGCCACCGGATTTCGATTTGTGGGCCAGGCATAGCAGGCATCTGATCAGGAACATTTTCCCTGATCATTCGAGGGCGACGAGCCCACCTATTATCAGGCACATACTCACCTAAGTGCAACTGTACAATCTGTCTAGTAGTGGCAGCTAGGATTCTAGCATTTTCCTCGGACATCGCAATCACCTCGGGAGGTTGACGCAACCTATCCGGGTGAATGGGGTGAGAATGCGACCGCCGATTCATGATCGGCCTAGGCTCGTCACGTGTCCTTATATTCTCAACTTGCAGAATTTCAGCATTGTCATTGAAACTCAGCCTGCGAGCAGTGGGCTTAATCCCCACTGCCTTCGCGAGCTCAGAGTTATACTGGCCGCACTTACCGGGCAAGTAATAGAAATCCGTCCTAATGTCAATTGGCCCAGGAATCCGTCTGAATAAAACGGATTTACGAGTCGGTACACTCAAATCGACATCATCAATCAGAGCGTTGTCCGAGAGACGAATCGTTCGTCTGCGAATTACAGCTCTGATATTCGGGCCGCCCGGACACGTACCTTGCAGTGTACGAGCGCCAATAGTGGTCACTGACCACTCCATTGTCCCTTCAGGGCGTTGAAACCGAGCTCTATACTCTTCAAATGCCTTGGCTATGGGATGAGCAGGGCAGGCAACAAGCCCAATAGCCTGAGGGTGACGGCCCGCCCCTCTCAAAAACCCGCTGACAAATCAGGGGCAGGACTATATGTCCTGTCGTCAGCAGTGGTAGTAGGTTCAGCAGACTCGGGTTGCGCATCGGCAGACTCGGTCGCTGGGGCCGCAGTGTGTTGCTTCGCTTCTTTCAGCAAATGCTCAGGTGGCTTTGCATGCTTGTAATCACACTTATCCCTCATGCACTTTCCATAGGAAACCCATTGGGCGCAATACCCTGGAATCAGGGGAGGACGCTCCTTGCGTTTCGCATCGGAACTCCCAGTTCTTGTGTGTGCGAATTTGCACTCTTGTCCGCGCGAACAGTATCCACGCGCGAAGTCCCTGCACGCATCAATCGCAGGAGCACCGGGCGACGTAGATCTGGGCCTCCTTGGGGGCTCGCCCCTAGGGCTAGGCGTACGCCGCTTGTCCTGCTCCCGATTCCTGGGAGAGTACTTGTCCCTTCGATGAGGACTTGGGGTATTACCGGTCCTCTTCCTTGGATCACTAGGAGGCCGATTAGGCCTATGGGAATCTCCAAACGGAGATCGTCTCCTGACGGGAGGACCAGGAGCACCAGGTTTCTGGGCTCTGTCCCTGGACTGAGATCGTTCGTAAAAGTCTTTGTGCATATTGACCTGATTCTTACGAACCCTCCAGCGGTCAATTTCGTTCTTACAACGAGCACGAAGCCATTCATAGCTACAAACATCAGGGTTGGATATGTTCCTATCCCATTCCCTGATATCATGAGCCAAACAGTTGAGGTGTCTAACCTTCTCACTGAATAGCGACCGCTTTACCTGCTCGGTCAGCGGTTCATCGAGACCCGCAAGGATGTGATCCCACTTCGCGATGAACCTTTCAAGTCGCTCCTCTTCAGTATAGAAAGATGAAACACTGCATCGCAAGTTTGAGAGCTCAATTATCCTGAATGATTGCTCTCCGATATTTGCAGTCCTTAAGTGGTCGTATAAGAGCCACAGGATCTGCCTACTCTTGATGCGATTGTTGGAACGTTGAGCGGCTTCGGTGAGACGATTAATCTTATCGATAATTGCAACAGTCTTGATGCACTTCCGAATGGCTGCATTGAACCTGGCTTCAAGGATGTGGTACTTACATTCCCCATCCAGTTCATCAAAGGTCTTTGCCTTCTCGACTTCAGTTAGCCAATTGATGACGTAAAGTCCATCATAGCTGTAGGCATTGCTAACAGCTTCCTTCATATTGGCTATCCATACCCTCAGCCCAGCCGCGTCGGGCTCTGGCGGGAGGTCTATGGGAATGCACTTAGTCGCAGCTGTACAGTTCGGATCATGGTGGCTACTGTATCCGCCGCCACCAGTTCCGAAAAGATGCTGTGGAACCTGAGAACTACTGATTGACAGTGCACATACAGGACAAAGGCGAGTAGCCTTCGGAATGCAAATCTCACATGCCTTTTTCATGCATATCTTACATTCCCCAATTTTGCTGGGGTCAGGAATATCCCGATCACACATCCGACAGTTCTTGTCAGGAGGATCGGGGCCACGCATGGTCGGCGGCTCAAGGCCTGAAGGATCCTTCGGCCTTGTACCGTTGGGATCAAATCCTGGATAATATCCGGTTTCACGTTTATCCAGGGGCACGGGTTGCGTAGCCTTCGGAGGGCTCTGAAGGTCAGCCGCGTTGGGTTGACCCCCAGTGGGAATGTCACGGAATCTGTCAACGGGTGGCCGCAGAGGCGGCGAGTACGACCGCGTCGGGTTCGTCTCAGGTGCGCCTCCAGGAGATCTATTCCTGACACGGTTACCATCGGGATCCCTTCTTCTCCTAGTTTCGTCCCTAAGGCACGCAAGACAACAGGGACCCTGGACAAATCCAAATCTCCTGTAGTCATCCTGCCCAGCAGAATGTCTGGTGCAGTAGTAGGTCCTACAAAACTGACACTCAATTCCCTTGGTCAGGAACGAGCTCTCCCTACAGACACCGCATCGGGGTCCGTTACGGGAACATTCTTCACACAAGTTCTCTTTGAACGAGAAACAATACTCACAAATATCACCTCTGCATCCTTTGCAGTGAAACTCAGCCATGAGGTGATTATTTCCATCACCTACGTATTTACACCTGGGTTTACCAGGGTCGCCAGGGTTCCCACCGGCAGCACTCTTCTTCCCCCCTCCTCCTGGGCTTTGCCGATCTGGAGGAGGAGGTGGTGGAGGATCATCATCAGGAGGGCCAGGTGGAGGTGGCCGCTTATCCGGAGTACGGGACGCGGCACGCCTTCCTCCTGTGCGATCGTTCAATCCACTACTTGATGCCTGGTTCGAGTGCCTTGACTCGAGGGAGTTAATTCTCTGGGCCGTATTGCCCAGCACCTCGAGCATTTGCTCGAGCTTACTGTTGAGCGTAGTCGAAACGGCCATGTTATGAGTATTTTGCTTGTCCGTGTAGGATTTGCAGTCCCTTGACTTTATCTCAAGGTTGGCTTGTGTCTCATAAAGTTGGTCTTTAACCCACTTTATGCCGTCCCTATTATTGGTCCAGCATTGTTCGACATCTTGCATCATCCTATCAATCTGACATACCCTAGTGGACAGGTCCTCGATTTTGAGGTTTACTCCACCAATCGCAGGATGGTTGGATTGGCTCTCCACTAGAGATCTCTCGATCGCATCAACACGAGCTATAAGCCCGGTTACTCGATCAGAAAGAGATTCAAAAACAGTTTGAACTTGGGTGATGGAGCGAGCAACATCATCATAGCTGGCTCGCTCATTTAGGGCATCGCCTATGCTTGTCATGCGATTGGAAACGATCTTGACGCGTTGGCCAAGCTCGGTCACGATGTCCTTAGTCCCTTGTGACAGCTGCATGGCCGCGTTCGCAGCCTGCGTACACGTGCTACTCACATGGACGCATTGGTCGTATTTGGCCCTCCACGAGTTAACCTCAGTGGAGAGCTGCTTGATGCATTGATCACTTCTATCATTCCTACGCCCAAGGTCTTCGACCTTAGCAACCAGGCGATGAATGATCGCACTTACCGAAGAGTCCACTCTCCCTCTTTCAAGGGCTGTTACAAGATCAGCAACCTCGTTGGGTTGCTCCTCACTCGCAGGACCAAATCCTGACCTGCGATCTCGAGGAGTGGACAAATCAACCATGATCGGATTAGATCTCGGAGGTGTCCTGAAATCATCTTGTACAGCCGTTGATGGCCGTGGGAATTCGCTCCGATTAGGAGACTGACTCTGATACGGTGCAGATCTTCTGGCATCACGAACCGCTGATGGCTGTGGCATGCCTAGACCCTTTGTCACAAACAATTTGGGAACTACTGGCCTATCAGTCCGCATAGGAACTTCAGGCTTCATATCGGCAATGACAACGTCATGCAAATCAGTCGCATTGGACGCTCTAGACTCAGACATTGATTCAACATCGGTGGCGCTGCTGACGGTGTTGTTGTGATTGGAACTTGATGCCATCATGGACTCAGACTCAATCGGAACATCAGCTCCGTCTGTGTTGTCAATGGTGAGAAAGGAAGCCGCATTGGGCGTAGGGCGAACAGGCTGTACATTCGGGCCACTCGACCTATTGAATTCCTCCTGGAATGCTTCGATCCCATCAAGCACGTTAATCAACGTGTCCGCGTTTAGCGGATCCCTACCGACAATCGACGCGGGATCGCCTGAGTGACCACGTCTTGAGCCCCGCACACTGGGGTTTCCCCTGTGTGCGGTCTCTCGATCCATCCTTCTAGCCCTATGCGAGCTGGCCGAGTCTGACCTAGACCGTTTGCTTGGCGTAGGACTGGGATGCAAATCCAACCTATCTACAATGTTTCGCTCCCTTGGACTCTCAAATCCTGAAAGTCCTGGGGGAGGGGACATATTCCTCATTGTCGGGTTTACCGATGGCCTTGGCCTGACATTGCGGCTGGCCACATCAGGATTGAGATTTTCAATGGACAAGGGTAGCATGAATTCCTCGCTTCCAGCAGTCCGCTTTGGGCTCTGAAACTGCGGGAAAGATGATGGGGCGGGTGGCCCTGGCATCCATGTATTGAAATCCATGCCAAAAATATTACCGTCGTTGGGCCATGAGGCCATCCAATCTGACCTACCGATATCGGCTGGCAGATGAACATCAAATGCAACTCCACTGGATGTACCGGGTTCGGGATTACCGAGCGCTTGAAAAACTATACTACTGGTTGGCACAGGTCTACTGCTACTTCGAGAGTCACGAAACTCGGACTGACCAATATTCATCAGCTCCGGGAAAGATGAGGATTGAGCTCCAGGTGCAATACCGGGCTCGTCATCATCACGTCCTGAGACGGAATCATCATGGTCAGGACGATTAGCCCCATGACCCTGAGAGCGATTAGCTCTTGAGGCATTAGACGATAGGTCATCAGTGCGAGTAGCACTGGACCTTCCTGAAGGCATTGCTTCGGAAAAAGTGTGGTCCGACAAAAAATCAGGACCGGAAAACATCGGCTGTCCGGGCACCTGGTCGTCATTCACAACGTCCAAGATTCCGGCCTGGCCGAGAACCCATTCATCAGTCACCACGTGAGGTCCATCCTCAGTGATTCCTGCCATCGTATATACAATAACCTACAGCGCCTGCAGGGTTGTTAAAAAGGGGTTCGCGGTGCCAACCGAGGACGAATCCTACGGCTGATAACCTGCGAAAGGGTTTGAAACAGAGTTTCGGGATGGATAAAACAGGCCCTAACCCACCAACAAGAAGAGACCACCTTATCCCCCCGGTCCCAAGGGCAAAGCGGTTGCCCTCGGCCGGCACAAACACGAACCAAAAGGGGTGCCAGTTGTAACAAGAAAAGAAGCCCAGCAGGGCAGAGACAACCGAAAGCAAGCACAAAGCAGCAAACCAAGCAGGCAAACAAAGCAGCGCAGCGAGCGAGCAAAGCAAACCAATGCGAACCGAGCAAGCCCCCAACCCTAAGTCCTGACCTGCCCCCAAGCCCGCCCCAACCGCCGCAGCCGCGGCCCGCGCAATGTTTGCACGGGAAGCGGAGCAGCGCCGTTGAATGGCGAGTTGACGGAACAGCAAGATAGGGTCGCCGGGACCAAAAGCTTGAGCCAAATGGCGCATTGGCCATGGCAATGAGCAAACATGCTATGATAAAAGTACATGCCCCCAAAAACAAATTGAATTAATTGGCATGTGCTCTTTCAGTGAAGCTGCTACTCATGCCAGGTCGTGATTTCATGTTTACTCAAAAACAATGTGCACACACTAACTTTGAACCAACATGTTGGATAGAAGGGGGGCATGACTATGTCGGTGGCCGAGATGCTTCCTGCTGGAAGTCGAAAAGTCAACCAAGACCCATCATTGAACATGGACAGCGTCTTGGGGATTGATACGGTCAGTAAATGTGGTCCGTGTGTTCTTTGAATACCTGCACCAATGTCTGCAGACCTGCTGTCTTGCGTAAAAACATAGCAGCAATCACAGATATTAGGTGTGCTTTGTGCATGGGGAGGCCGCAAAGTTAACCCAAGCAGCCGAGCTTTCTTCAAGTTAGCGCTCTTTGTCTCGGCCTTCTGATCACTACCTACAAGGCCTCACCTTGCACAAAGCATGCATAGCTGTGCTTGCTGCTGCTACGTACTGACCGGGTCAATCCCCAAGATGATTTCAAGACACGTCGTGGTTGATTGTCGACCTCCAGCAGCCATGGGACGACTTCGCGATCCCTTGCGTCTGTCTGCCGCACGTAGTTCGACTTGGACGTCGGAGTACGCGCGACTGAAGCATCACTTGCTGCTTGCCAACTCAGGGAAACCTAAAATGTGCTGTAAACACCAATGCATTGCACGGCGTCCTTTTGCAGTCCCTTCGATTGAGATGCGGGTCCTACGCAACATGTTGCACCTTCGAACCGCGGTAAAGATATCGATATATGCAAAAGATACCCTGCTGAACATGCGAACAATAGTGAGTCCGTGAGTCCCATAGCTTTCCGAAGCTGCTTGAGAATTTGGCAAGTGCCCAAAAAAGACTGTTCACCGGGAAAATCATATATGGCCAAGCCTCAGAAACAAAGGAAACAACCGAGTCGCCGCGCGACTCGCCGCTTCCAAGTTGACCACGAGGCATAGCTTAACCCAAGCCATTTCCTCCCAAGCCCGAGCCGAAGCCCGAGCATAGTTCGTGCGGTACCCGTCAAGTCTAAAGCTTACGCCGACTTCTCCAGGCTTCCCATCCCCGACTTGCCCTGTCTGGGTCCAAAGCCCAGAACTGGAAGTGGGTGAGACCCTTCCTCCTCCTGTTTTTTCGGCTTCTTGTTTTCTCCCTGGCCAAACTCCTGGGCATACTGCAAACATGGATTGCCTGATTCCGTTTCATATTTATCCAACTTTAATAGTTCTATGGCCATGACTTTTCAATAATGAACCACAACCTCGAAAGTGGTTATCTCAATCCCCACCATCCTCGCCAAAGTCATTAAAACCCACCCAACCAGATTTTCAGTCTCCTCCCCCTTCGGCCCGTTCGGCCCTTCGACTCGCCTTCAGTTCGCGAATGCTCACCTTGGGCCCTACACTCTTTGTCGTGATCGTCTCTCCGCTCAGCCTTGGACGACAGAAGCTGCACTCGCACTCCCAATTCCGGGTGGTTTTGTTCCGGGTTCCCTCTCTGTTTTTGGGGGGCGTGGAGGGGTGTAGAGGCAAACCAAAAGCCTCGTTTGTAAGGGTTGAGAGGCAAACCAAAAGAACGAGAAGGTCCGAACCGACGATGAAAATACCACTTCAAGCGACGACTAATGATCTACGGACGTCCAAAAAGTGCTTGTCAAACAAAAAGGACACCACCCATTCTGGGGGGGCCCTATTTTGACACACTCTTGGAGGTCCAACCTGCTTGGTAAGTAGGTCGCCCAAACACCCACTGGCCATGGGAAAAAGGGCACCCTCTTCTTGTTGGTTGATTTAGGAAGCTCGTTCTCCAAAAAAAGCAAGGAGAACAGGGCACCACTTGTTGTTTGTGGTGAAACCCTGGCTTTTGAAAGGGCCGGAATCGATGGGCAGAAAAGTTGGCATAAACCAATTCAAACGTTCAACTGGCTTCTGTAAATCCAAGAAGTCCACCTGCCTTACCAAGGATTTGGATCCTCTCAATCCGGCAAAGCTCCATCTTCAATCTGGCTCAATGTGTCCGAAACTAGGCTGTCCGTTTTCTGTTTTTTTTCGCAAAAGTGAATACTTTTTGGGTGAAATGGAACTAAGCCAGCTAGAAACACCTCTAAAGACGGACCGGAAACCACCAAGGCTTCCTGGGACACGAAGGCCAGGAGGGAGCCCAAAGAAGGCGTCGCTTTTTCGGGAGCCATGAGATCAGAACTTGGTTGACGTTGGGTTTGGGGAGCAAACCTTCTTAAATTTTAGCACAGCGGAAATGTCCCACTAAACCACAATAGGCAAAAATGATAAGAACCTTTCTGTTTGGACCCAAACAGCCGCCCAACTCACCTCCCAAACTGGTCTAGTTTGGTCCTTCCCAAGAAAATGTGTTGGGGGCGGGGTTGGTGGGGTAGGCTTCAAGGGGGTGTGAGGAGAATCGGGGAGAGTCAAATGGCGGGGAGGGGGGGTTGGGGGGGGAGGGGTTGGAGAAAATTAAGCAATGCGCCATCCCCCTTGCTTGTTGAGAAACTAACGTATCATGGTTGAATTAGTTGTGGTCCAATTTAACAAACCTCAACATGTTAAGATCCAGTGCTTCCAGTTGCCACTCTACTAGGTAACAGGGTTACGCACTAGGTTTTACATGATGCCTATTTTAGCACTAGGAAGTGCTGGCTGGGAGTTGCCAAACCTTTGCCCACTGGCATACGCAGAACTTAGTATTTTCTGAGTCTGATTGATATACCCTGAAACAGTACAACAGGCAATAATACTTCGGAAACTGAAAAAAGAGAGCATGGGTCCCGATTGTTGTTGTTCTTGTTACTATGATGATTATTATTACAATTACTATTACTGTTCCTATTACTATTATTATCATCATTATTATTTTCATTGCATCACCTCGACATAGGGGCACCCCGCTCCCCCCAAAAAGAAACTAATGGCAAAACTTTCTCGGGTACCACCGGTACTGCTCGCGCCGTGCCGTGGAGACCACAACAAGTCTGGCAAAAGCAGCTCAAAAACTCTGAGTGGATTGGCCAGACAGAGTCCCGAACTCCCGAACATGCCGCTGGTCCGCCAAAGTGATAAAATGGCCTTCCCAAAGGTCTGTAAAGGCCAGGAACTCTGGAAGTCGAGGACTACGATCGTCATTTTATTTTTTATCACTCTGAGACTGTGAATATATGGAGCAATTATTATTCGTAAAGGGAAAATTTGGGTGGACATCATTTAGGTCAGGTTTTTTTATGTCCACCCCTTCTCCACCAACCACTAAACCCAGAAGTGTTCCTTACTGAAATTCATGGCCATAGATGCAAATGGGTGTCGCTCAAAATTAAACAGGAGGGGCAAACTGCGGGTTTTGGTCCATGTTTCCACTTACTCGGGCCACCCATTTGGGAATTTCCCGGTTTTTTGACTTCGCCACAGCCACACTGTGGACGGACGAAATCGCGCACCCAAGAAACCCTGGTTTGTGATGATTCCCCTGTAAATACCAACAAACAATGTTGCAACCATGGTTTCAAAGTGGTGCAGATTATCTTGGTAAGCGTTCTTGTTGTCTCCTTCTTTTTTTCCTGTTGGTTAACACGCCTCTTGGATCCTCCATGTAGCGGTTTTCTTTTTTTCGCAGTCCTTCGAACTCCCCAGCTTCGTCGAGGCCAAGCCGCCCCAGCACCGCCACAGAGGCCCCCGGACCCGCCGCTTCCGCCGCTTCCGGCGCTGCCGGCGCTGCCGCCGCTGCCGGCGCTTCGGCGGGGCTGGACATGGAGCTGGAGGAGCCCATGGGCGAGGCGGTGGCTTCAGAGCCACTACGGTGACGGTCACCTGGAAATGTCCTGGAATTAGCCGCTGGTGGACATGTCTGGTGGTCAGTAGTGGCATGAAGATGTGAGTCATGCGGAAAAATCGCCTCTCGTGTTCTTCTTGTTTAGGTATTTGTTTTTAGTTGGAAGCCTTTGAAATGGAATGGGTGGTTCAGGGAAAGCAAAAGGGAAACAACATGGTCAGGCAGATGGTAGTCATGAACATAGGCATGGAAAGACACCCAATTCATGTCAGATTCACGCGAAAGTCAAGGTCAGTCCACTTCAGGCTGGCTTGGACAAAGTGCCTGGGTCATGGCAGATGAAGAAACTGCTTAGAATAGACCATGGCCTGTATCATGTTCCTTCTTCGTCCTGCCTCTGACTATTAGCAATGAAGTATGGCCTGTATGATGGTTTACTTCAGATGGGTGTGTCCTTTTTGAGGCTCGGTACCCTTTTTGGGGTGGTGAATCACAAGTAGGGCAGGTATCTCAAGTTCAGCCCGAGCGGCTCAGGGAGGTTGAAGCTGGGATCCTCAAAGCTCCAGTAGCCCGAAGGTCGTCCCCTTGAGCCGAACATCCTCTGGACGAACTCCAAAGCCACTGTATTTACGACTGCCACGAAGGGTTCCAAAGAAAGACCCTGCAAGAACATTAGCAGATCATGGAACCTGATGTTTCGGGGTCTTGGATTGGCCTATGTGCCTTTTTCAAGGGACCCTATCCCCAGTTCAACCTTTCATGGGCTTAAATTCGGACCACCCAAAACCTCCCAAAAACCCGCTCAAAACACCTCGAAACCACCCTAAAAGGACCCTTCTGGGACCCGGATCTCCCTTCCGGACCCACAGTTTTTCCCTGCGAAAACCCCCCGCCAGACCAGCAGACCGGGAGCGTCGCCAGACCGCGCACCTCGGTGTGCCCCAGCAGCTCCGAGGTGCCGAGCACCCGCGGCTGCTGCAGCGTGGCCCGCGCGCTCCTGGCCCCGAGCCCCCGAGGTCCCGGAGCCCGCGGAGCCTTGGGTCAGCCGCCTCTGCTGCTCGTGCGGCTTTTTCCCCAGGAAAATCCGGGCCCAGAAAGGGCTCTTTACTTTATTTTCAGATTCTTTGAAGTGTTTCCAGAAGGGGTTGGAAGTGGGTTTTGGCGGGTTTAGTGGGGCTTGCGGCCTTCCGAATTCGTTTCCCAAGCGAAGCTTCTGGCAAGGGAATTGAACCCAATGCCATGGAACTTGGAGGGTCCCTTAAGGCAAAACCGGAGCTTCCAGGACCCCGAAACATCAGGTAGGGGCACCAAATGGGAAACCACCATTGGTTTCTTGTGTGTGTTTTTGTTTCGGGCGGGGTTCCAAAGAAGGAGGCACCCAGTTGATTCCACAAGCACCTTCCAAAGCACGATGTTTATCCCACCAAGGCCGAAACACCATGTCAATAGGGACCTCAGGCAATCAAATGTAGGATTGGGATTCAGGTAACCACCAACCACTTTGAGGTGGTTCCCTAAAAAATAATCAGTGGGCAAAAACAAGTTCATTGTTGTTTGTCTGCGACTAGAATTGTCTTATTAAGCTGATGGTGGAACCTTGGGCGAGGGGAAGAAACACTTTGGTTTACTTAGAACTCTAGGTTGATCCCGATTCAACCATTCTTCGCAGGAACTTGCTGTTTCCGCCTGGTCCTTGGCAGTATTCCTGGAAAAGGTCGGGAAGATATCCCCGGGAAAGGTAGGCCTCTCTTGGTTCGACAGGGGCATCATCTGATAAATAAACCTCTCCGGCTTCAGAGCATTTTTCCTCGCACGGATTTTGTTTGAGGTTCGCTCTGCCATTAAGGCCAAAGCAAAGCCCCAGGAAACGGCTCAACCCAATTTAGATCCTCTTTGGGTACCATGAGACCCCAACATGAGCAACCCTTGGAGCCAAAACCGCAAACAGTGCTACCATGAACTAGGAAAGCACCGATGTTCGCAATGATTTACGTGGCTGGCTAGGAAAAGTGCTGACTTGTTGGTGTTCACCACTAGAATTGATCTTCTCGAAAAGCTTGCAAAGTCGACCGAAATCGCCTGGGAGGAGACACGCAACCGGTCCATATGGACAGCAGCGTTCCAATCAACAATAACGGACACATGTACAGTCATCTACGGGATGGCATTGTGTGCGCTCATCCAACGACCGTTGCGAAATGGAGGCTACTCACCAAAATCCAACTAGTGGGCTTAAATGGACAAGCCAAACCACTGAACCAACTAGAAACCGGCTGGGAACCGGACGGCTGGGAACCGCCAAGAGTGCCATTGAGAGCCTAAAACAAGCACGGCTCCTGGCTTCTTGGTTCCGGGTCTCAGCGAATGCCTTGAACCACCTGGCTCCCGAGTCGCCAGGCCCCCGCTCACCTAAAGTCCGTTGAGGGGCCACTCGTCTAAGGGGCTGCAGAAATGCGAAATGCATGGGCGTGGCTCCAAAATGATCGCAGGTTTTAGTCTTTGGTTCCATTTGCCGAGGGATCGCAGGTTCTAGTTGTTTCTTCCATTTGCCGAGGTGCCATGTTGCTACAGTTGTTGGAACCACAGCCACACGATTCACATGACTGCCATGTTTTGATTGATTTTTGACTTAATATGGTTTTAAAGAACCCTACAATCCATTCTATTGATTTGGCCGGGATGTTGGGGGCGCAAGAATTATAACCTCACCTCGTTTCGAGTGAGTTTCTGGTGCGAGAGTTCAAAGGATGTTTTGTTAGCAGGGATTCAATGGCAGGGAGGGGATATTGACGGCACTCAACTTATGACCGTGCGCTTCATCGTGTTGATGGCTTTTTCTGACAAGGAATCAAGAACGCTTGGGCATGTCTGAGAACAGCTCGCCTGACGCTCGGGAAAAGAAAAGGCACAGTAATGTTGATCCCAAATGAATCGGGTGGGGCCCCTCCAAAAGTGGCCTGAATCCCCACCAACACCAGGGACACCTCCATATAAACATACATGGGGTTATTCATCCGGGGTCAACATTACTCGGGAGCGGGCGTCTGTGTTTTGAGCCAGGAGAGGGGCTGGGCAGCAATAGCAAACAGTGCAAAGCCTGAAACCGAGGCCTTTGGAAATGAGGGTTTGAAAGAACACGGAACGAGAGGACTATTTGTGGTCCCTGATCCCCTTGACCGAACAAATTTCTATCAGGGGCAATGTAAGGTGGCAAGTTCACACCAAAAGTTCAGAAAGGCAACCGAATATAAGGAGTGAATCACACAAACGAGAACATCTAGATATTCTAACAACCTCCTTCTAGCTTCAAAAGATGCCAGAGTCAGCTGTGTCGCTGGTTTTTGCAAACACACCATTGTTCGGTCATGGTTGACTAGAAACCCTTCCAGCGGATTATCTAGATTCGTAAGATTTCCGTGACCTACGTAAGCCCATGTTAGTCTAACAAAGAGCTGAAGACGAAATCGAAGAAATCGCTCAACGTGCTTGAAGTTTTCCTACAAATCTCTGCACGTCTCAATGCGACCAAAACAAAAAATGATTCCTTGCCCTATTCAGGCTCCCAGACTCCTCGCGCGCGCGATTCCGCGCGCCATTCCAACCAAAAACCTCCCAATTCTCCCGCCTGCTCCGCGCGTCCTCCTGGTTCTCCCGGATGCCCCGGGCCACTTGCTGCTTCAGCACGTCGTGGCACAGGCGGGGCGACACCGAGCCTCAGCACTCGCCCGAACGAATCCCAGCGAGTCCAGCGGAATACATTCAACTTGAGGAACCTGACGGCTGGGAACCGCCTGCTCGTTGTGTCCCATAGGATTTTGCGGAGAAACTGGGTGGGTCTTTTCGCATGGTCAAAACTCAGGGCTATGGCCATTGCTCCCATCAGCTTCCCAGAATTGGTGATTTGGACGTATTCCGGGGGTGGCTTCCCATTCACCCTCAAGAACCAGGGCTTCAAATCCCCAAATCGCCAATCCAAACCGCCAATCGAGGCTTACTTGCCTGACAAATGATAAGCAAGTAGACCGACCCAAGGAGAAATTGAAACAGCGCCAAGTCACCGGAACCTTCCCAGAACCCGCCCGAAACCCATCACTCTTCGGAACAAAAAAAGCATACCAAGAACAGTCAAGGGACAAGTCGAGCTGTCTAAGGCCAGTTATCATCCCCAGCAACCTCCGGAACCTTGAGCCGGAAACACTAACCTTTCACCACTCCAGAGTCTGGGCAAATATCCCAGACTAATCTTGCAGTTGAAAAGAACACTTCACAATCCAAACAGTATCGGCTTGCACCAAAAAACAGGCTGTTTTTGGCCGCCCCCCCCTCTACAAATGAGAACAGAGCCAAAGAAACAAGCTGGACAACAAACACACAATGTTCCAAGAAAGGAAAGAAACGTGTCCTTGCGAAAACCGTGTCCCTTTCAACTGCTCCGGGCCTACGTTCAGAAACATGTCTGTGGCTTTGAGACCCCAACGCAACCATTTGACACAATCACTTCTTGAAAATTCCAAAGCCTGATCACGTCCCCAAAAACCCCTGATTCCCTTCTGAGAACCAGCAAAAGGCAACAACTGTTTGCAGGTTCAATGAGAAATCACGCATTCGACAAATGCGAAAATTGCTTTTTTGTCCTGAAAAGCATGACCTCCTGCTGGCCAGGCCTGAGACTAGGCTCAGGCCCAGCCCAACCAGCAACCCGCCTGCTGCCAGGCCTGTCAGCCAGTCTCAGGCCCAAGCTTGAACAGGCCTAGCCCAACCAGCAGCCCCCAGCAAGCCCAGCCCAGCCTGCCCAGCCCAGGCCCCGGCGCATCTCAGAGCATGCCAGCCACTAGGCCGGCCCCCAGCTCCCAGCCCGCCAGCAGGCTCAGCCCAGCGTGCCAAGGTCAGGTTTGTCTACCTCAGGCCGCGCAGTCTGAGACTGGTCTCAAAGTATGTGCCTGAGACTAGCCTCAGGCCCAGTCCCTCAGCCCGCCTGCTGGCGTGTCTTACGTGTCTGCGACTGGCCTCAGGCCCAGCCCAGCCAGCAACTCGCCAGCCAGCCTCAGGCCCAAGTGTGTATGAAACAGGCCTTGCCCATCAGCACAGCTCAGCCCAGCCCGCCCAGCCCAAGCCCAAGTTCCAGGCGCAACCAGCAGCGTAGTCCGGCTGCCCGGCAGCCAGTGGCTGAGCCCAGCCCAACCAGCTCAGCCCAGCCTGCCCAGCCCAGGCCCCGGCGCATCTCAGGGCATGCCAGCCACTAGGCCAGCCCGCAGCAGGCTCAGCGCTGTGCCAAGGTCCGGTTTGTCTAACGTGTCTGAGACTGGCCTCAGGCCAACGACCAGTCTCAGGTGTCTGAGACTGGTCTCAAGCTACGCCAGCTACTAAGCCTGTCTGACGTGCCCCAGCCCCCAGGCTGGCCAAGCCTTGATCCAGCAGGCCCAGCCCCTTTGGCGCAGTCTGAGACTGGTCTCAAAGTATGCCAGCCTGAGACTAGCGCTCAGCCGCCTGCTGGCCAGGCCTGTCTGACGTGTCTGAAGCTGGCCTCAGGCCCAGCCCAGCCATAGCCCAGCCCCCTCAGTGCGGCTGCCCAGCCCGCCGTAAACTAGCTTCAGGCCCAGCTCAACCAACAACCCACGCAAGCAAGGACCAGCCAAGCTGCCCGAGACTGTCCGAGCAGGACGGCTTCCGAACATCGAACTAGCACGGGCGAACTGGTGCGGTCACAAGCTTTCAGTAGGATTCGGACCTTCCCAACACTGGATTTCGGTGTTCCTGACCCTTCCCTCAAACTAGGCTGGGCCGAGGCGGGCAACGCGAAGCGTTTACAATATAAGGGCCCAAGTAATTCGAACTGGGAGTGCTGCCAAGCCATATTTAGTCCTGACTATTCAACCACCAACCTTTAGGAGGTTCCTCGTGGTGGTTGCTCACTCTCTTCAGCAAATTGGCCAAAAGCCGAGTCTGCCGTCAAAAACCCCAAAATGGTAGCATTGGTTTTGACCCACAGCCAAGTGACAGCCAACGAGACGAGAACTCACTAGCCGAGCCGCCATAAGCCTGCCGCTTCGCGGAGTAATGGAAGTCCCTGGCCGACAAAGAAATGCCATGTGCTTAACCCCCCTGGAAAACACAATAACACTGATATCAGATCGATTCCCTTTTTATTGAGGTAATGGGAGCCTCCCAGGAAAGAAACCTTCACTTTGGGTGACGTCGCAACCCCCCCCGGCGCCATGGCCCCTTGAGGGATTCCAGCGCTTGTGGGGAAACCCTATGTTGAGTCTCATCATACTGATTAAACAGCCTGAGACATAATCAGAACCTGGTCTTAAAAAAGCCTACCCAGAACCGTGTAAGGAATTAACAAGGCGGCAAAGGCACCCATTTATGGCAAGGGGATTGTCCCTTGCTAACCTTCACTTACCCGGGTTCTTCTGTTGGGTACCGTCCTAGGCACGCAGTCAGATCTTAGGAAGCGTAAAGAGCAGCAGCCAAGGGCAGAGGCTACCAGACAGATCCGAGCCCCTCCAAACAAATGACCTTGCTGGTCAAAAGGGAATATGAGAAGCACCAAAGCTCCAGAGTACAGATAGTTTGCTTGGGTCTGGGCAATATGACATGAAGCCTGATTGAGAACGGTGAAAGATCCTATGACTCAGGACACATGTTTGCGAACATCGCTATCACAAGAAGAATCCGCCACAGCGGGTGAGAAAGCAATTCGCCAAAACGGCCGCCATGCTTGTGCAACTTTTTCCACAAACAGCGCCTAAGTTTCCACAACTGGCAGGGGAGCAGGACGTTGTTTGACTCCGTCTGCTGAGTTGACGACACAACTAGTTCCCCCCCCCCTGCAGGCACCAGAACGAAGCACACCCTCCAGGTTTGGTCTATGGTTGCCTTCCTTGGATTCCAATAACAGGGCTGGGCAAAATTGCTTGAAACAATCAGATCCTGGTTTCTTTAAAGGGAAACCAAATAGAGCTGGAGCTACATTCGCTTAAGCATTTTTCAGCAAGGGGACGGCCAAACTCTTCTGAAGAACAATGATAAAGCGTTGGGCAACTGCCACGCCACCCGCACCAGTACCCTTCATTCAGAGATCCTTAGGCTGAGAGGAACCTCTCAAATCAAGTGGTGGGGAACATTCCCGGAACACCAAACCCCATTGAAAGAAAGCTGCTGAACTCACACAATTAAGAAAGAGGTTACCTCATAGTTACCTCGCATTTTTGTTTTTCAAAAGCTGACTCAGTGCTCTACTAGGTCCTCCAGGAGAGAGGTTAGAATAAGTTGGTACCCGATTTTTTTCAGTTTTGTCTATTTTAGTAGGGGAGCCCTCCCCACCAAAAACGGGTAAAGGTAAAAGGGCACCTAGCTGGGGGGCCTCGTCTAGGAACGGGGAGACTTCCAAAGGACCCGTCGACCCGCACTCGCCGAGTGGCCGATGCGTCTCCGGGTGCAAGGAGGAGACCAGGGTGCCCCGAGGAGTGACCGCAGTGCTGGGCGAGGCGTCCTCAGCTGGCACTCGGCCCCCCGGAAACGGCTTGGGTCTTCGTTTGGTGGTTTGGCGCCCGGTGGTTTGGTGGTTCAGGGGTGGTTTCCAGTGGAAGAAGGGGAGAAAGTGATAAATGAAGAAAGGAAGCAAGGAAGCAAGGAAGAAAGTAAGAAGTTGGAAAGGAAGGACGGAAGGAAGGACGAACGAACGAAAGAAAGAACCACATACGGAAATAACGACATACATTGAGAACCACACACATGGAGCAACAAAGAACGAAAGAAGCACTAATACAAAGAAACAAATAAATAAAGAAATACCGAAACCAAGACAGAAAGAAACAAAGAAAAAGAAAGAAAGAAAGAAAGAAGGAAAGAAACAAAATGAAGGAAGACACAAACCAAGAAACACAGAAACACAGAAACCAAGCAAATTAAGACAATAAACCAATGAACAAAGTAACAAAGAAACAAATAAAACAAAGAAACACGGAAAGCAAGGAAGAACGAAAACAAACAAAACAAAGAAGACAAAGAACACAAAGAAAACAAGAAGCAACAACAAACAAACAAAGAAGCAAAACAAAGACCAACAAAGAAAAGAAACAAACATATTCTAAGACACAAACACAAATACCACGCCAACAACACACAAACAAAACATGCGATTTAGCCTCAAGAACCAAGGATTCAATCCCCCCAAAGCCACCAATCCAACCAATATTCGCTTCAGGATCCTTTTCTTCAAGAATGGGCCAACCAGACTTAACTGGATGCTGTCTAAACAGAACCATGGGTCAGCCCTTAGAATAAAAAGTCCCTCTTTTTGCCGGGTTTTTTCAGGGAGACCTACAGAAGAGCTTACTTTTCGGGGCTCCTCTATTCATAGCAAATGTTTTCAGGTACTTGCCTTGGACCCCTAAAACAAATCTTTGGGAAGCTACCATCTGCGGACCAGCCCGAAACCCGAAAGCAAGCAAAGGGAGATACTGGAAGCAATACACAACAAAAGCAACTCCCTGGTTTCCTCTTTGGGGCAACCTGAAACCAACAGGAAACCACAGGAAACCTATTTTCGGGGTCAAAACAAACAACCCAGCGCTAAACCAACAAACCAAGGCGCAGCTCGTCTTCGCGCCAGCTCCAGTCTCAGAGACCCCGGCTGCCTGTCCCGGGTGAAATAGGGAAATGAACCCCCAAAACATGGCAACGGGTTCCTTTGGGTTCCTTTTGGTTTCTCTTTGATACCACAGGGGTATCCAACCTGGGGCTGCAAAAACTAGAAAGGGGTTGCGCGAAAATGTTAAAACCATGTGTAGTCATACCAGGAGAATGCTGTGCGCAATGATTTGGCCCCTTATGTTACTTGAACCAGGGAAATGACCAATTTTACCTTGTGGCTTGTCCTGTCAAAAAAACAAAACAAACAAAAACACCACCAGGAACAAAGAGCAACATGAAACATCTGAGTGCTGAAAATGACTTGCCTTCAAATCTGTGTCGAACACTAGCAGCTTGTGTTCCATGCACCCAAGATGGAACGTACATCTTCACCAAAGCTGGAGGGGTCGCTTCAAATTAGGGCCCTGAGGTCCAAGTCAAAGCGGATCTGGTCAATGCATTCCGGTCTGAAGAGATCACTCGTGCTCCCTTGTGATACGACTTTGCACCAAGGGATCGTCGCGTGCAAAGGCAAGGGTGTGTGTCAAAATAGGGAAATGGACCCCAAAATGATTGGTTTCCTTTCGGCTTCCCTTGAAACCAACCCAAAAAGGGTGAGCCTCAAAAACACACACACACACACACACACACACACACACACACACACACACACACACACCCATCTGTCTTCAGTTGATTCTGGCAATGTTAAGTGGTTGACCATCCCTACAACCCCCACCCTGCCTTCTACACATGAATCACAAGTAAGAATTACAGTGATCCTATCTGAAAAACAGCGTCTCCTCTTGCTCATTCAACTCTGAACCTCTGGACTTTGCCTTTTTTAGCGCCTGCCATCATAACGTTGACCCAGTCGATCCGGCCACAGCTCTTCCCCGCTGGATGTGCTCCACGAAACAAATCTGCGGATTCAAGAAAAGCTGAAGAGATCTAAAGACGTTTTCGACCTGAAAACGTATGAAGATCCCTGGTAAACTTCCCCCACAGCCTAACAGTTGATCCCCACCCCCTTTCTGCTGCGGGTCAATAACATACTCAATCGGGGATCCAAAAGGTCAAAGGAGTGCAAAGTGACGTCCTCAAATTCACCTCCGAAACGTGGCTAAAAGTTTCAAAAGAAAAAACACCCTTACAAGTATCTGGAGTCTCCATGACCCTTTGAAAATGGGGTCATTACCCATAATTAAGGGGGTATGACCCCCTTTTTCTACGGTTCATGGAGACTCTAGGTAGTCTTGAAAAACTCTGAACAAATCTGTCGGCGCCCGAGATGGCCCCAACCATGTTTTGCTTGGCCGCCGAGGCACGGGAGGGCCGTCATCGCCCACTCGCGCAGGGCACCAAACGGCTGCGAGTCAGTCGCAGAGTCACCAAGCAACAGGCGCCTTGGCTCCCTGGTTCCCAACCCTTGCGGAGGAAAAGAAGCTCTTGGGGGAAGCACTCTGTGTGGTTTGTTGATCCCTTGCAACAAATCACCCTCCTGATTCCTGTCTAGAGTGTCCCTAGTCTTCGAAACGTCAGCTTCCATGTTAGTGGACAGGAGGTTAAACCTTACGCCCTCTCACCCCCTCCAACAAAGATCAATCGAACAGACGATTTGCTCATTTTTAGATGAGCACAGGGCAAATTGAGAGACCTAGTTGGAGACAAGCCCATGAGGCAATTTCAACTTTAGATTCATCCGGAGACCGTCCTAATCAGGCGGGACAAGCGGTTTTGGTGCTCATGTTTAAACGGGGTTCCGCTTTATTGGTGCTCCCGGCCAAAAATCCAAAGATCAGATTCGCAGCGACCACTGACCAAGCCTGATCCATTTTGATGGTGTCTGTTCTGAAGGGGAGGGTTCATTGGGTCCTAAGTTCCTCCCACTCCAGGTAGCTAGCCCTATTCCCATTTCTTGCTGGTTTTATTGAAGGGATATTGGTTTCCTACAGGAAATGGAGTCACTGGGTGCTGTCTGAAACCTCGGCCCGACGGCAGGTCACATTTCGACTCTCTCAGCATCCAAAATGAGTCGGAAAAAACGCTCCAGCCCCTTCGGGGCCGGAGCTGAGGGTTGGGCCATGCCGGTCATCTAAACATGAACGTCGAAACCAATCGAGGGGTTGATTGCCCATTCTTGTCAACCATTTTCAAAAACAGGATCTGCTTCCCCTGGGGGTTTTGATGGTTTCCTGAAAAGAATGGGGAAGGTACCCCTAGAACCAAGATATGTGTTGCATGAGTCTTTGTGTTGAAATACTTCAAAGACCCTCCTTTGGGCTGCCAGAGGGGTCCAGGGTCTTGTTGCAAAACTTGCCCAACCCTCAAATGCCGGATCGAAGAACCTTCTTATAGAAGGGCTTCTCATCGAAGGATTGCGAATTGATTACCCTGGATGATTTCTGCGGAAGACACACACACACAGACACACACACGTGGACGTGTCTTGAACTACAGGGACCCGCTCAAATGGTGGTTTTCCTGGGTTGCCCAACCCCAAAAAGGGTACCCAAAAAAACACACACACACCTGCAGATTCCAGATGTGCTGAAAAATAAACAACCTCAAATTAGGGAACTTTGAATCCGGGTCGAACCTTCAACCGGAAACGGCGGTTGATTCCAAGCATAAAAATGGAGCCAAACAGCCAAGTCTGAGCACAGAAGTACACCTACAAAAAATGATGTGGAACCTGAAAAGGGGTCCCCCAAAAGACGATTCCTCTGTAATTGTTACCCTCTAAACATCACTCCACCAAAAGGAACTCTTAAATGGGCCGCAGGTGTGCCAACACCCGAGCAATGTCCGCCTTCTCAAAGGTCGGATTGAAGATCAAAGCGCCTGTGAGGAGTGACCGAGCGGACGGTTGCAGCCCTCCGCTAGAAAGAAGTTGTAACCCGTAACCCGATTCGACTGGGTCGCAAGGATAGCAAATGAACAAAGGACAGCTACAAAGGCAAATCGAAACCAATGCAAGCCCAAATGGTAAGTTCCACGATGAGATTTGAACATCTTTTAGGCTTTCCTTCGAGCAACCCTGACGGTTGAAGTCAAAAGGTTCGGTTCCGGGCGGAAACAAATGGAACCTCTTCTCAGTCCCCTTAGAATCTCGAAATCTGTGTTTGACACGGAGAGATATTTGGGCGGGCTCATTCGCATGATCTATTGGCAACCAATGGGGTACGGTAACTTGAGATATCATCAAAACCGATCGGTATTAAAATGGTCTACCGAGAACCATACACGGAATTAACAATGTGGCTGGGGATTGTCGCTTGGTAGCCTTCATCTACCTGGGTTTTGAGGATGTTGCTGACTTGAACCCACCACTTTGTGGGGTCTCTGTAAGGCCAAGGCCCTTTCAGCGGCTGCTGAATCGTTTCCTGTCGAACTGCCTCGACAAGTTGTCCAGGGAACATGTTGCATATGTCCGTCATGTTTTGTTCAAGGGCGAAAGCTAACGAGATAGAAGGGACTGGACTGAAACTTCTTTCAAGTCCAAACAATATCAAACAATGAAATTAAGCAGTTCAAACTGAACAGAAAGCAACGTAGGGCCAAAGAGAGCGCCCCGCACTTGTTGGCTGATACTTGAGGGAAGCCCACAACCCTTGCTTGAGGTGCCACTGGGCATTTCCCGAAATCAAATTGGCAAAAAGGACAAACAAACAATCAACTCGACCGGGCTGTTTCCGCATTCCCACAAAAGTCTAACACCCCATATCACAAGTCACCCTCGCTGAACCCGAAAGGGGTCTGGGAGCTGGAATTGACTGGGGGAGGTACTTCAAAAGTCTAACATTTAATAGTTGAGTGGAAACTATCACCGCCAAGTCAGCTGGACTGGTTCAAGTTTCCGCGGATGTTTCCTCTGCACATCCCCTCCAATAAAAAGGCTTGCTACATTGAAAATGTTTAAAAGAGTGACGAATGCAACACCATCCAGGGGCATCGTGTTGCGCGTTCTCCGATTCTTCGAAAAGGACCCCGTGGTTTCGAGAAGAAGACAAGTTTCACTGCAAGGCTGAGTGCGGGTGTTTCTGAAAATTGGGGGGAAGTGTCCTAGAGCTGGTTTCCTTTGGCCTTCCATTAAAATATTAAACACCCGCAAAATCCTACCATGTGGCGAAACTTGGGGTCGCAAAAAACGTGTTTGCGTGGTTGTGTATAGGTGTCAGGAGCTCTTGGGCTGATCATTTCTCACTCCGAAATTCCAAAAGTGTGGCCTAGCCGCCCCTGCCAAGTTCAGGTTGCCTGGTTCAATCCCTGCCTCATGTCCGCCCTCAGCCGGTCCAAAAGCCGCAAAGTCTGCAGGTTCCCTGGGCCTGCGACAATTTTCTTCTGCACGGCGGCAGCTAAAAGAGGGGGACGTTGCCTGTCGTTTCCCAAACCTCCAGTGGATTTTGCATGGGAAGTGGTACCCTTGGTTTGATGCTTGGCTTGGACGATCGCCGTTCAGTGCGTTGAGAACATCTCATTAAACAAGAAACGAGTCTAAACTTGAATCGCGTTCAACCCATGGTCTACATCTACCAATACTACATACTTGCCATTCGCAAGGCGCAGACCGCCCCCGTCGCCCCAAGATGCCACTTGCAGCCTCAATCTCAACCAAGGGCCCACTGCGGCCGGCACGACGAGGTACCAGTGATTTGGGACAATGGCAGCACCACCACTGGCCGGGTCCCCAAACTTGTACTTGCCCTCAAAATCAAGCCAACAAGCCAGCCAGCCAGCCAGCCAGCCAGCCAGCCAACCAACCAACCAACAAACAAACAAACAAACACAAACATCTTGCCCCACATCTGAGGTACACAGAAATTGCGTACGTGCGTTCCCTGTTTCATACCTAGGAGTGCCAAAGCCAGTAACGCAGCCCCGAGTTGCGCCGAACTCCCCGGGCCTGTCGCAGCCACCGCCGCTTGGAAACTCAAGGCGTCCGGAACCAAGCGCCTCTCGGGGTGAGAAAAAAGGGCGGTGTACACCCGCACGGAACCAAAACCGGGCTGTCCTCGGATCCTGCCCCCACTAAACAACCCAAGCAAAAACTGAGACGGCCGAACCGCCAAGTTGAGAGGTCGACAACCCAATCTCGGGTCAGCCCTCTTCCAACTCAAAACGAATCATTGCGAGCAACCTTAGAAGGGGCCTACCGGCGGCCTACCCTGTGCCCTTTGACCAGTGGCCCACCCCTTTGAGTTGGCCCAGCCTTCTGATCTTAAGCAAAACAAATATCCCGCCTGAAAAGGCTGTCATTTGTGTTTGTCTACAAAGATGTGTGCCTTTTTTGAGGGTACCCCTGTTTTGGTGTCTTTCAGGAAAACCAAAAGGCACCGCCATTTTTGGGGGTCCCCAAAAAAAGACAGACCCAAATGGTCGTCCCCAGAAAATGAACATCCAAAGACTTGGGAACGCTGCTGCATGCATTCATCCTCTCTCAACGGCCAAAAGAGCACTGCTCATAAAAGTGACAGGTGCTTTTTGGGTGATTCTCAAACTTGACCCACATCTGATAAACCGAAAATGTGCTTTTCTCAGGTATGCTTTCAATTATGCCTCATATTTAGAATTTAACACATAGCTGCTTTCAAGCCAAAACAAAACAGCCGATAGTCAAGCCCCCATCTTTCACATGTAGCATACCATGAAAATCAAATCTCGTTTCGGCGGCCCCGGAAAATCGGAGAAAATCCCTTTCGGAGGGGGTGTTAGCTGAGTTGAATGGACCTGGACACGAGGGACTTGCCCAAAACCGGGATTAAGCACCATGGGCCCAAAAACGAAGAAAAGTCGCTGGACGAAGATCGTCGAAAACGGGTTTTCGAGCCATCGATCTTGGATATCCATGGCCCATTGGAGGGGGAAGGGATCTAAAGGATGGACCTCCAGAAAGCCTGGAGGTCCCAAGATTCTCATGAATTGTCCTTGGACACACCCCAAACAGATCAACGACCACCTAACCGCCTGCTCGGCTAGGACACAGCTTCCACCTTTCCAAAAACATTGTTGACCGGAAGCGGGAGGTTGAGGTGAACTTGTTTTTGCCTGGTTCAACTTGCTTGGCCTGTGAGAAGCACGCCTTTTCCTGAACAGTGAATGACAGAGCCGCGGGAAAAGGTGGGTACAGTACTCAGGACTCTCAAACGGCTGCGAACGTAATCCGCCAAAAGGTCACCCGTTATCGCACCAAGCTGCGGGGGACGTATCAACTTTGGATGCATGTGGGGGACTTCATTTTTGCAGTATGGTCCACTGGATTCATCCGAAGTTCGCATTAGTGGGTTCGCCTTTCTTCGAAGTCTAGTCCCTCGGACAACAAGGTGTGAATTTCAAAAGGGACCCTTCGGTGGACATTTTTTCTGTTGGGATGCAGGTAACCACTAACCACTTAACACGAGTTGCAACTTATAGGATTCGGCCCAGTCCCTACATGTGCAGGTTGATCAATATTCCGTTCGGCCCCCTTAAATGACCAAGGCGATGTTTGTCCCATTGAGTGGGGCAGTTTTGTCTTTTTGGTGGCTTTCCAACCAATGGTCATCGCTAGCAAAAAAAACACAAAGCTAGCAAGCAAAAACACAAAAAAGGGGGGCATCTCTTGGCTTGATTTTACCGGAAAGCCCAACCCCTTGGTCCCATCGATTTCAACTCTGCACCTTGCGTCCATGATCTCCAGCAAGTAAAGTGCCGAGGGCCACCGCGCAGCCGCCTTGAGGCAACGGGCAATGGGAAACTGAGTCTCATGGGAGAACCCAAACTGCCAAAATGCGTCCATTGTTTGCTGGAAGAGAATAAACATCCGTGCAGTAGTGGCGGATTCCCGTTACCAACAAGGGAGAATAGATCTTTCAATATCTATGTTCTTAATCAAATGGTCTCCTGAAAACAAGACCCTCAGGCCTAAGGCCTTGACAAAACCGTGATGGCTATCTGTTTGCAGGTTAGTGGGAAATAACATGTGTCCAAGCATTTAAAGGTTGAGCATGCCGCCCCTATATACCATCCAAGAAAGAAACACCAAAAGGGGGAAAACTGCATGTCAGCGAGTAGCGAGTCAGCTAGTTTCAAGAGTAGCTGTTAAAAGGACATTTGCCTTGCTTGATCGTCTTGAGGCTCGGAGCAAATCTGGGTGTGGCAAAGGGCACGCTCCAACCTGGGCCAAAGGGTCTCTGAGCCGCTAAAGGTCATTTGTTGACCACTCCGTCGTGGCCACCCAAAGGGTTAAAACATTGGTTGTCAAGCTGAACTTGTTGCCGATGGGAACCCCGGATTGAGAAACTTCTGGTTCATTGACAGGGGAACACCCCCCTTTTGATGGGAGGGTTTTATGAATTTATGAATCAGGGGTCAACATTATATAGTCAGAAAGAAACAACACATTTCCAGACAAATCAAACGATGATTCGGGGGCAGCGAAAATTGCCCTGTTAAACTTTTAGGTAACCTCTCCTCGTGAAAAGATCATGCGCATGTGCAAAGAGAGCATACAACCACACACAAAAAAACAAACAAACAAACAAACAAACAAGTACAAACATTCTCCAAAAGACTGACAAGACTATTGGTTGAATCTGCTCTTGGCTTGGCACCCACGAGAAGGGGGGAGACCGCCAACATGCATGAATTGCTTTTGTTTAAACACTCTCCTTCACCTTCCCTTGAAAGCAAGCTCAGATTGCAAGTCAAAACGAATTGGTCTAGGCGCTTCAACAAGTTCCCCTGTGCTCTGGGCGTTTAAACCCACATCCTGGCCCCCTGCCCCCAAGTCTCCTCTCCCCATCCTCCCCTCCTCCCCCCCCAAACCCCAAGGGGCGCAGGTCGGGAACTGGAAAATCCGCGCCTCCAAGGCGCGCAGAGCCGCGTTGAAGGTGATCACGTTGGGCTGAAGGCCCTTTGCTTGGCCAAAGAGCGCCAAAGCCTGGAGCCGAGGCATCCCCCGGGCGGAAGGCTCCGATCTGAGGGTGTTTTTTGGGAGCTGGGGATGGGCAAAGAACTGCGCGTGTCTTGAAGCCGAATGGAAACCACTCATCTTAGCACAGCTCCCCGAGCCGCACATGTTTTTGTGGAGGCTCGGGGGGCACTTTTTGGGGATTCAAAAGGGAAACCACACCATCGGCAGTTCAAGCCCGTTTGAAGACAAGCCCAAAGCCGCGCTTCTTTACAAAGACAAGGCTTCGTTTGAGACAAACTCAACCAGATCCAATAACCACCGAACCCAAAAAAGGGAGACCCCGAAAAGGGGGGCGCTTCCTGTTGGTTGCCACTTAAAACAACCCCAAGAAGGAGTCCTGGAGGAAGCCGATCATTGTCACCCCGGATGTAACTTTGGTTGTGATATACAAAGTCGGTTGAACATCCAAGTGGGAATGTATTTTTCCGGAACACACACACACACACCACAAACACAAGACTTCGCTTCTCCTTCTTTTCTCTTGCGTTTTAAACCACCACTTTTGGGATTCCCCAAACCAACAGACAGACCCAAGGGAAAAGGCACGCACGCGCACCCCTCCCGCGCTAGCGCCTCTTGCCACTTGGAGGCGCCCTGACAGGCGCTGATGGTTACGTTGAAGGTGACCACTGTCGCCGCCACGCGCCGACCTTCCGACAGAGGGGGGGGGGGGGTGGCTTGCCACTGGGTACCTCCGGCTTCGGTTATCTGGGGAGGGTGGGGGGTGGGGGGGGGGTGGGCGGGGTGGGGGGGTGGGGGGGGAGGGGGGGTCGGCTATCTGGGGGCGGAGGACATTGCAAAGTGGGGTGGAAAAAGGACACCCTGCTATTGCCTCCTGAGTGGGTCACCTTCGAACCATGCTCTACTAATGCGCAGTGATGGTTGTTCCACCCATGAACAATCAAGTTCATTGCCATGTCTGGAAACCGAAACAAACCGAAAACGCGTGGGCCCAACTTGAATGAACACGTGAATGCTCGAAAATCATACCATAAGGAAGGACATACGGTTCACACACAGTACCCTCCCGGAATGTAACCCACATCAATTACTGCCATGTCACTCTGTACGGAAAAAGCCTCGGCAGAACTTGCATGAACACCTTTTGTTGGGGGCACTGCCAATCACTCCCCAAACAAGGCTTCCTCTGTGTCCCCAAGGCAAAAACTTATGTTGTTCACATCAACAAAGAGGGGAAATCTAATGAACGCAAGATATGTTGAGGCAATAGCCTTGGTATGGAGGTTCATGTATGTATGTGCGTATGTATGTATGTATGTATGTATGTATGTATGTATGTATGTATGTATGTATGTATGTATGTATGTATGTATGTATGTATGTATGTAATGTATGTATGTATGTATGTATGTATGTATGTATGTATGTATGTATGTATGTATGTATGTATGTATGTATGTATGTATGTATGTATGTATGTATGTATGTATGTATGTATGTATGTATGTATGTATGTATGTATGTATGTATGTATGTATGTATGTATGTATGTATGTATGTATGTATGTATGTATGTATGTATGTATGTATGTATGTATGTATGTATGTATGTATGTATGTATGTATGTATGTATGTATGTATGTATGTATGTATGTATGTATGTATGTATGTATGTATGTATGTATGTATGTATGTATGTATGTATGTATGTATGTATGTATGTATGTATGTATGTATGTATGTATGTGTGTATGTAGGTATGTGTGTATGTGAATGTATATGTATGTATGTGTGTGTGTATGTGTGTGTGTATGTGTGTGTGTGTATGTGTATGTATGTGTATGTGTATGTGTATGTGTGTGTGTGTACGTGTGTATGTGTGTATGTATGTGTATGTGTATGTGTATGTGTATGTATGTGTATGTATGTGTATGTATGTGTATGTATGTATATGTATGTATATGGGTGTATATGTATGTATATGTATGTATATGTATGTATATGTATGTATATGTATGTATATGTATGTATATGTATGTATATGTATGTATATGTATGCATATGTATGCATATGCATGAATATGCATGAATATGTATGTATATGTATGTATATGTATGTATATGTATGTATATGTATGTATATGTATGTATATGTATGTATATGTATGTATATGTGTATGTATATGTATATGTATATGTATTTGTATATGTGTATGTATGTCTGTCTGTCTGTCTGTATGCATGCATGCATGCATGCATGCATGCATGCATGCATGCATGTATGCATGCATGTATGTATGTATGCCACGGTGAAAAAGCGGTATACACACAGTCTCACAAATAGATACCACGCCAAGGGGCCCCCCAAACTCACAAACCACACGCCAAGACACCAATCACCCAACATTGGAAATAGAAATGGAATCCCGCAAAAAAAAGAAGGCAAAACTAAAAGCCGGAAAAAAAAGAAGACAAAAAGAAGGAAAAAAAACGAGAAACAAAAACCACCAAGTAGAAATCCCGTCCAGGCCACAGGCCCGTCTCCGACTCCCTTTCGTTGAGGGGCGCAGGAGCCGGCTCAGCAGCGCCAGGGCGTGCGGCCACTGGGAGGCGTTCTCGCAAGCAGAGATGGACGCGTTGAAGGAGATCACCTGAGGTCCAAATCACATACAAGAATATAGGAATGCATCTTAAGAGGGAGTTTTTGGTGGATATCATTTAGGTGGGCCACCAACCACCTGAGGTCCAAAAATATGTGTTCGTTTTCCGGTTTCTACAGTTGTGCTTTTGTCCGGGGGGCCTTTTCTATTTATATAATGTTGCTGGGTGATTGGTTTCTTCCCTTTTGGTTTGAGCCAAACATCACAACCTGCAGCAAGGACTACAACAATGGGAATGAATCTTAAGAGGGACGCTTTGGTGGAGATCATGTAGGTGGAGTTTCAGGTCTTAAACTTCATGGCCCTGTGGGAACGAACTTTATTTGTGGACTGAAAATACGCAGATGTTCGGCCCCCAAAACCCATGGGCAAAACACCGGATATCCGCACCGTAAATAATACTTTCTACTGCATCTACGATGTTCAGGACGTGGCTCACTCGAGCTCACCAGTAGCTCACCATACCCTTCCTCCCGCTGACTTGGCACTGCGAGGATACCGGGAAGATCAGATTCCTCTTGGGGAGGCTTGGGGAGGGTACCTACTTCAGACCATTGGATCTCCAGCAACCATGGGGCCCTATACGTCAATCCCATCCGCTTTGGGCGCTTTTGGGGTGGGTGGGTGGAGGTGGAGGTGGGACCCTTGGACTCCTTTGGGTGCCCTGGAAGATGATCGCTGGCGCAAGCCTCGTTTTTGCTTTTTCCGACGTGCAAGAGTAGGAACTTGCTGGTTGAAAACAGAGGAAACATGGAGGGGAAATAGACGAACATGGACACGTTACCCCGCTTTTGGTGAAACGAAAAACGAATCAAACACTGCTACTCTTTGAGACAAACCCATATTTACAAAGACAAAGGCCCATGGACTGTTGGTTCTATTGGCAGCCAATAGAAACCCCAGAGGGAGGGATCCCAGCTGAAGTTGCACTTGTGGCGGAAATCATCGGTCCCAACCAGGTGAAGTCTCCGTCACACTCAAGTTCCCCCCAGCCTTTTTTGTCGTTTTTTTTCTTTTCTTTTTTTTTTACCCGGACATCGTATTTAAACCATTGGGCAGCACTGGGTAGTTCCCCAGTGCTCAATGGAAAAGGACTCTTCCTGTTGGCAGGTTGACGTTGTCCAAGGCAACTCCAAACGACTTGTTGATGTCTTGGAACAAAGGGTTGAACTTGCTAGCGAAGGGCATGAAGGATTCTCAGAAAGGCAACATACTGAAAAGCTTGAGCCAAACTGGTGTGTGCAGTAACAACATCGAGCACTCAATATAATGTCACGTGTTTTTGTTGGCTAGGTGTCAAAGGGATATCAACCAACCAACCAACAAACAAACAAACCAGCCAGCCAGCCAGCCAACCAAACAAGCAAGCAAACCAACAAAAAAAGCCAACAAGAACGCACAACGGACGCGCAAGCAAGCAAGCAAGCAAGCAAGCAAGCAAGCAAGCAAGCAAGCAAGCAAGCAAGCAAGCAAGCAAGCAAGCAAGCAAGCAAGCAAGCAAGCAAGCAAGCAAGCAAGCAAGCAAGCAAGCAAGCAAGCAAGCAAGCAAGCAAGCAAGCAAGCAAGCAAGCAAGCAAGCAAGCAACACAAGCACGCGAGCAAGCACACAAACAAGCAAACACAAACACACACAACAAAACACAAGCAACCAAAAAACAAGAGCTCACCACTCACCGCGTTCAACTTCTTGACATCAGCTGTCAATCTTATCTCCAAGCCGCGTCCAGATTCATGTCCATCTCAGCCGCCTGCAAGCTGCAAACCAACAGGTGCACATCTGCCCAAAAATCCCTTTATTGCCCAATTCCCATTAAACAAATTGCGGGGGGGTCCTTTGTTCTTTTTTAGTTGAGTAGGGTAGTGTTGTTTGATGTTGAGTACGGGGATACTTTCTGAGTTGTTTGTTTGTTGGGCTGCTAGGTAGTTTTGAGAAGAGCCACCCAACAAGGTGGCTCCACAAGGGTGGGAAAACGGCTCCTTATATAAAGAAAATCAAAGGACACAAGGCTTGGGCTGGTCCGGATTTCGCGGGTGGCCCCAAGTGAGCCGCCCTTGGTGGTGTGAGTTTGACCATGGCACACATATGGAACCTGATTGCGGAAGCCCAGTCATACAGAAGTTGTTCGTACTCATATGCCTATGCGTAAATAATACATGTATGTATGAAGTATACAATATTGTGTTTTCGTTTGTATGGCCCTGTTTACGCGAGTATTTGGTGTGTAACAGATTGCATTTGTTTCCCTTGAACAGCTTGGAAATTCGGGTCCCTCATTTCGATACCCATATGGGGCAAAATGGACGCGGCTTTCCATTTGGTGCCCATGAACAACTACGCCCCAAACAGTACAGTACACCACCGATTTCAGTGCAGAGCTCTACACCATTGGGTCCACTTTTGAACTCATTTAATTACATGTTCAGGCTAAGTTTGGACCAGAATCTAAATACTATGAGGCCCAAAGCAATCAGAACAGGGTTGTATGGTCGTCAAAAACCGTATCTATTCATGATTCCAGGAGTACTTCAACTCAAAATTATATTCCAAGGAAACCATGTCAGCCCCTTTCCAAGCCAAAACCACCCCGCTTGACCCTTTAAGCGCCCCGCTTGATCGAAGCGCGTGATCCGCGTGTTCGAAACTTCCAGCTTTCCGCCTGCAGCAAAAGGAGCGCGAACCGCCACTGCTCGCACTTCTCGCAGGCGCTGATGGCAGCATTGCAAGTGATCACCTTTGATGGGGGCCGGGGGGAGGGGAGGGGAGGGAAGGGGAGGGGAGGGGAGGGAAGGGAAGGGGAGGAGGGGAGGGGAGGGGAGGGGAGGGGAGGGAAGGGAAGGGGAGGGGAGGGGAGGGGAGGGGAACGGGACAAGGAGGAGGGGAGGGGCAGAAGGAGCCCTGAAGAAAAGCCCTGGCCTTATTCAGCCTGAAGACCTGAACTTTGTAGTTCTTTACGCGAAAAGACACGGACAACTATCAATTCGCCCCCCCTCTTTCTTGGTCCCTTCGCTGTTTGTAGGGAATTGTGGGTTGTCCTCCCTTCTCGTCCTCCGTAATAGACTGTCCTTCACTCATATGGGCCGGTGTTTTTTGCGGGGAACCCCCCTCCCCAAAATGGTGGCCTTCCTGCTTTCCATTCAATACCAACCAACAAGGTGCTCCTCCAAAAACAACAAAAACGGACACCCCCATGTGTTCCCGGCATGAACCCTCCGCTTAGCTGCGTTGCGGAGCGGCATTGGCGCGGAGCCGCCAGTCCGCCATCAGAAAGAAGAGCCTCAAGGCGCGCTGCCATTGCAAGGCCTTCTCCAGGCAGCTGACGCAGGCGCTCACAGACACCACCTGCCATGAGAGCAGCGCGGTTTCCAAAAAAAAGAGGTGGCTCCCGTCTCCCCAAAGCCCCTACGCTTTCTTATGCAAGTGGTTTCCTTGCACAGGTTCTCACAGTTTCCCGCGCCCCACATGTTTTTCTCTCAGAACCAGTAACTTTCTGGGAATCCCTACTCTGTATCGCAAGGCCTGGAACTCCTGGAAGGACGAGCGAGTAACAACCCCTTAGCATATCAAACCGAGCGCAGCACAATTTGCCCCAAATTTGAAGATTTCAACCGGACACGGGTCGGCCAAATTTGGGGCTCCCTTCAATAAACTCTTGCTGCGCCTGTGCGTGCTCATAGGTGCATGGCGAACTAAAACAAAGATAACAGGAGTCCGAACCAACAAAAACTCGAGAAAACCAAACAACCGAAAACCTTGGAGAAAGACAAATCAAGCCCCAAACACAGTCCTAAGACAGTCTGTGCACTGGATCCCGCTAGCTGGAAGAACGGTGTTTATTGATGTTGTTTCTTTTGGTTTTGTTTTTGGTTTCTCAAGGTGTTGTTGTTTTTGGTTTTGGGCTGGTTTGATCCGGTGGAAAGACTGTCTGAGGATCGTGTGTTGCTTGGTTGGTGTTGTTGTTTGGTTTTTGCGCTGGCTTGGTCCAGTGGAAAGACTGTATGTGAGTTGTCCTTATATCTAAAAACTGGCTGTAATTATGTGGCCGTCATGCGATTGAATTATTGGTATACATGTCCAATGATAGTTTCATATTGAGAGAGACAAACTAACTAGTAAACATGACCTTATCATACTAATCTATTGAAGAAATATGAAGAAAAATGATGCTCATGCACAAAAGGCTGAAGCATCATCATACACTACAACATTCATAAGGCCACAACGATCCAAACACACACCTCTGTCTAAATATATATATATATACACACACATTGACCAATATCCAGCTGCGCTGTGTGTCTTCGAGCTCGAAGAGCGAGGGCAACCCTACCCGTAGGGTATACCGCTGACGTGTTTTCTTGGACCCCAAGCTCCTTCCTCAGCATTGCCTCCATCACCTGCGCGCGGGCCGGCCCAAACACTTGGACCCCAAAACGTCCCCAGCCTCCCTGGCCTTGCGACGGGCTTCTGATGCCACGTTGCCCGACCTTCAAAAAAGCACTGTAAATACCGTGCAAATCGCCCCGCTGCATCCTCGCAAACTTCGCTAGCATCCCCGGCATTCATTCCTCCGTCACCAGCATCTGGGCGTTCCAGCATCCCTTACATCCCCTGCATCCCCTGCATCGCTCAAAACCTTCAAAAATGGCCCCCTGAGAGTAGGTCTTGGAGGTAGGTGGACATGGCGGGCAAGTCTGCGATCGAGAGCGATTTTTCTCGCGCAAGCGCGGCCGCCGCCGCTGTGCGGAAAACATCGCACATACCGCGTTTTTCTCCATTTTCCTCCATTTTTCCACGGGTTTCTGTGGGGCTGGGACGGGCTGCCAGGGATGCATTTTTTGGTCTGATTGGCTTTCGGTGTAAGACCCGTGCGGGGCGCATGCGCGCGCCGGACGCAAGCGCCGGACGCAAGCAGGCACACATGCAGTCAAGCTAGGGTGGGTGAGTGCATGCTCAGTGTCAGGTGGGTTGGGCAAGCAACCTTGCAGCCTCTTGCGCGTGTGGGTGCGCGCGGTCCCGCCTAAGCAGAGTTCTTCTTAGTGCTCCCCACCTCACCTGTCCGACCAGCCTGCGCAGATGGCGAAGCCCGAGGATTTAGAGTGCATACTCCCGAGCAGAGATTCATAGCTTACACGGTTTGGACAAAACCTGGCAATCAAAAGTTCCAAGATTCGCAACTTATGAATGCATAAGCCAGTACCCCTTCAGGTTCTGCACCCTAGGCCTCACAGGTATTTGCGTTTGCCCAGATCTGGCTTACACATTGGCTCCAAGCAATAGTATGCGCAAATGCCAAGACAAAAGTACCAAGGCCAAAATCCCACAATTGCAAGCTGACCCTCTCACTCAATAGATGTTTTAAGAGTAGGGATTATATTGCCGTTGAGAACACTTAAACATATTATATGTGGGCTGCCTAGAATCACAAGTCACAAAAGCTATGGTAATGTGCCAAGCCTCTAGAGTTTAAAAGGAAAGCTGTAACCACAAGGGCTATGAGTACTTTGGCATGAGTAAGCAACATACAGTGACAAGTCGTATGTTGCACTTCAACATAATCGAACGTACTGCAGAGAGAAATACATAGAATTACCTGAGCTGTCCTCAGATCCCCTGCCAAAAGTTGAACTTCTAGTGGGTTACATGGAGACCCCCACTAAACCCTAAGAAGTCTATAAACCTCAGGAACCGGACGGCTGGGAACCGCCAAGTTGCACACAAAGACAACTCAAAGTATGCAACAAGTGCACTGCCGCAGCCCACCAGTGCTTTTGTTAAGGGGATCCTCCTTTCTTTTTAGAGGCCTCTGTTGGTTGGGTTTAATAGGAAACCAAAGGAAAAAACAGAATCCATTGGGTGCCCCGATTTTGTCAACAGCAACTCGGATCCCAGGAGAGGCCCTTCAAACCGGTCTGAGTCACATCCAGCCGTCTTGCTTCTTCCAGCAGCTGCAACGCCAATGGCCACTGAGCTGCTTTCCTAAGTGGAAAAAACCCACGCGTGGCAACCCGCGTTTCTTGCTGCTGTGCCTTTTTTTTTCCGGTTGTCAATACGTTCTTTTCGGGGACACAGAAAATGTTGCCGGGTTTTCCTTGTGGTTTCCCTTTAAACCAACCAACAAGTCGGTCTATCAAAAAGACACATCCATATGGCCCCATTTGTATGACCCTGCCGCCGGGAGGTGCCGTTGAAAAAACGGGAGGCCCTGACTCGTTGGACGAAGCTGCTTGTTGCTTGGTGTTTGTTGCTTCCCACCCCCCCTGCGGCCACGGCAAGAATCGCGCAGTCCCTGTGCAATTGATTTGTTTAACGTAGGAAAAAGGCACCACGGAGCGTTCGTTGAATTGTGCCATTAAAACACTCTCTTTCTTTTCTCGGAGTAGGGCGGGTACCCGTCCCGGCTAAGGGAACCACCATGACCCACGCTTTGGGAGGGTTGGCCCTCTCTGTGACAATGACCCACTCACTTCCGTGGATTGACCAAAAAAGCCAAACTTTCTAGTCGCCACACGTGGTCGTCCCAATAAGTCCCATGTTCATGAAGTCTGGGAGTGAGCCAACACCGGAAGTTGTCTGGATACAACTCAACAGGGAATTGCAATCGGGTTACTTCCCAGCAAACATGAAACCCTGACGTCACACCCTCTAGCCGTTGCCTCTCAATGGGAAACTAGGGGATTGAGGCGACAAATGGGTGAGAATGGAAAAGCAGTCAACCCTTCTCCTGTGACCCCCCATTTCCATGTGACAGGGCACCCTATACTTCCCCACAAAAAAAAATCACCAAAAGGAAGCTCCTTTTCAGTTGGCCCAACAGATGACGTCCAAAGTGTGTAGAGGAGGGCTCTTAAGCCAAAATCGCCAAGGCACTCGCAGGCGGTGATGGCTGCATTGAGGCCCGAAAGGTCCGGAACTGCAGGAAACCTGCGGTAATTTTGCTTGGACCCGTAGGACATCATTTAATCCTGGGGTTTGGGGAGGGAGGGGTGGGAGGGAGCTCAAATATGCTCCTTTTAAGGCCTCTACCTCCCCGCACCCACTTAAGGTGAAGTTTATGAGGATTAACCACCTGGGAGCATGTTCCAAATAACAGTTCAGAGCCCCTTACTTTCTAGGATGTTTGTCAGACTCCCCTGAATTGGTGGCTTGGAGGATTTCGCCGATCCACATATTGGAGGAAAGCTGAGTTTGTCCGTGCGGGCAGGGCAACTCCAACAACCAATGTGCTTGAGTACAAATTTATGAAGGCGTATGTCTGAGTTGCTGAGTTCGCGATCCGGCCGGAAAACGTTTGAACTGTTTGGGCCTTGAACAAGAAAGAAACCTACAAACAAAAAATGCAAAATTGCCTACTCAGCGGGTCAGATGTTGGCATTTCCCCTTCGAAACATGAAACTCACTGCGCAGTGGGCCCAGAAGCTATGTGAAGAACAAAAAAACAAACACCACCCTGTTCAGGAGACATGGCGGTGGTTGATATTCCTGACCCCAAATGACCATGGGCCATTTTTTCTCATCTGCCAAAGCAATCTGGGTCTGAATCTTAATTAGAGACTCTTTGGCGGGCACATTTAGGTGGGAATCCATGTTCACGGTTCCCTAATATGAAGTTTGTGTTTCTCAACAAAAACACGTTTCCGGGGGCATGGGGTGGTTGATATTCCTGACCCCAAATGACCATGGGCCATTTGTTCTCATCTGCCAAAGCAATCTGGGTCTGAATCTTAATTAGAGACCCTTTGGTGCAAACCATTGAGGTGGGGATCCATGTCAACCAACATCAACCAACCACTTTGGAGAACGGTCCCTATTAGAAACTATAGCTATCTTCTTCATCCCGGCGCAAGCGTTCGACCGAGGAGCAGCCGCTGCGAGGTGTGCAGCAAGGCCAAGGCCTGCTGCCACCGGCCGCAGCGCGCGCAGGCGCTGATGGCGGTGTTGAAACCTCGATGCCAGGTGCTTTTTGCTCACCCCAGAGCCCACCAGAAGTGTGCCGAATGCCTTTTTAGAAGCTTGGCCAGAAATGCATGTGTGTCTGTGTGTCTATGTGTGTTGTCTTGTCTTTGAAAGAGACACTCATCCAAACTACCATACTGTTGCACCGCATTGAAACCATGAAAAGCCATGGCTTGCTGGTATTTACAGGGAGGTATCATTCCAGGGTTTTTGGGGTTTTGTCCCTCCACAAAAGGGCAGAAGACAAGCAACTTGCACCAAACCCAGGATTGGCTAAGACTCCAAACCAAGCCCATTGTGCCAATTGTTGGAAAACTGTTGGGAAAATGAACTGGCATTCCTTTTGCGACGGCTAGGGTGGGTTCAGGGTGGGTTTATGAGTTTAGGGTGTTCGGAAGTCTACACGTACGGTGAACCTATCTTGAACCCCGTAAACCCTAAACCCAACCTGAACCCACTCTAAACACCTTGAACCGCACTACTTTAGTAAAAGGGCTTCACCCTACCAGCGGCAAGGAAAGAACCCGAATGAAACGCAAACATGTGCAAGCCCAAAAGAATTCCCGACAACATCCCAAATGACATTTTCCGCACTCGCCACAACATCTTCCGTGACATACCCCAAAGATGCCCACAATATCCCCATGAATGCTCCCCAAAAACATCCAAGCCTTGGGTGGGGAGAGGGGAAGCTAAACACGCAGCTCAAAAGCCGCCGTGGTTCGCAAATTATTGGGCGTTTTGGTTCCAATTCCGGTATTTCGGGGATAGATTTTAGTGGCGCTTGTCACTAGCGTGGGGGGCCAATTGAGATTCATTGCGTAAAGTTGGCAACCGGGTTGATTTACAGGCTGGTTTGGGGTTGGTTTATATGGTAAGATTAGGTCCGGTTTAGAGGTTTGGGGTTGGTTTAGGGCTGGTGTAAAGCCGGTTTAGGTTGGGGGTTTAGGGTTGGTCGAGGGTTGGGTTAAGGCCAGTTGAGAAAGGTCGGTTTCTGGCCGGGGTTCGGGGGTTTAGGGCGAACATGCCAAATGTGTGCCTATTACGAGCAGGGCAAATCACAATACATGGTGAGTATCAGGAAAAAGGCTCAAGAAACGGAACGTGTCATGAAAGAAATGCTTCATGTCAAGATTTTCTGACATGTGCAGTAGCTCGCTGCACTAATACGAGGAAGGTCCTAATACAAACAAGAGGTTCTTAATGTTAACAAAACTGGACCCCGTACTGCTTTCTTTGTTGGTTGCCAACCGAAAAGACAAGGCAAACCCGTCCAAAAAAAGAACTCCATCTGGATAATTTAACATAACTCATCCCGGAGAAGGGAAAGGAAACCTATGAAACCCTTTTTACCGGGAAGCCTATGACAGCCACCCTTTTGCAGCAACCTATATAGGAAACCCTTGCTAAAGAAGCCCTTTAAAGGAAACCCTGTGCGAGGAACCTTTTGCGTTCCCTGTTGGCATCGGAAAAGCAATCCCAGGCGCTCACAGGGCTGCCGCGAAAGCCACGCAGCAGCCAAAGCACCAGCTGCCACTGCTCGGCTTTCTCGCCTGCGTAGCGCGAGCTCAATATATATATACATATATATATATATACATTTACATATGTATAAATATATTGAAACAAGTGGAAGCAGGTCCGGATACTACAGAGTTCCCGATATGCGCCCCTACAGGTAACATCAGCCCAAAGGGAAACTCACTCGACCCAAAAGGGGAGAAAGAGGAGAAACAGAAGCCAAACAATGGAGGGGTGTGGAATCTGATACACAGAATATGCAGCTAAAGCAACAATTCATGCCACGTCCTCTGTATGATCAGCCAAAAGCTGAAATAATGGGCCCACAGGCAGCTTACCTGATAGTGTGAATGGAAGAAGGACACCCTTCTTCCATAGTTGATGTTGAAGGGAATCCCACCAAAAAGCACACGAGATCATGGCCGTGGCTCCTTCCATTGTCAACCCAACCCTTACTCTGGTTGATTGTGGCTCTAAGCATCTGTGGCACATGGCCTCACAAGCGGCTTGCTTTCCCAAACCTCATGTGTGGAAAGGGAACCAGGGCCCTCCACGTTTTTTGCACGGAGGCGGTCTCACTTGGGGTGTTCAGCTCAGCAGTACGGGCTGCTTTGCCATGGGCGAAGATTCCGACGCGCCACGTGTGTATGCCATCCAAACGCCTGTTGCTTGGCTGGTTGGTGATGGTCCGGACCCATACAACATGTACCTCATATTCAAGGCTTAATTAACAAAAAGAAATAAAACAATTGCCCACACCCATCTCCAACTGGCACTCTCCCGTACATTCACTCGGGGTTTTGCTTGCGGCTTGCCGAGGCCTTGAATACCATAGGGGGGTTTCTCATACTGGCCGTGCCCGAATTAAAACGGTTGGGGTCCTTTTCGCGTTTCTTTGGAACCTCCTAAATCAGAATGCGCCTTGACTTGAGAAACACCCAGACCCGAAACGTGGCTACTGGCCACCGAACAAAGGTGACTCTTGTTGGGTGAATTTTGAAAAGGGTCTACGGGCTCGATATGCGACAAACACCTGATTCTCCTTTGGCGCAAGCGATCGGAACCTGACCCGTCGAGGTCCCCTCAGCCTCTTGTGAGACGCGAAACAGAAGCCATTGACCCACCCGTTAAGCTGGTTGACTGGCCAAGTGACCCGACCTTGTTGAGCCTTCTGAAGAAACAAAAGGTGTAGTCGGTTTGCCAACTCAGGGAAGGCCCAATTTGCTTGAGAAAACAAACTACCAGGGTTCCCTATTCTTCCCCTGTAAACATCACCCCAACTAGCTCGAAACTCCCCTTCAACTGGTCGACAGCGTGATGCTTCAAACCACCAGGGCAAAAATATAGGTCCGTCTTTTTGAGGGTACCCCCTTATTGTGGCGTTAAAGGAAACCAAAAGGACAACAAGCACAATGGTCGGGGTCCCCTAAACAACACGCGCCCAAAAAAGCAGCCCGTTTTCGGGCTGATTTTTTCAATCAGGACCCGCCCATTTTGCAAAGGGGCAGACGCTCATGGCTGCATTGCAGGTGATGACGTTGGGCTCCACTTCATGCACCTGGTACTTTTGATGGGAGCCCCAAGCTGGGCTTCGGGTTCCCTCGAAAGGAACCACCCTTTCAATTGAAACCACCCCGACAAGGACACCCTCAAAGATAGACATCCCGAAGACGGCACTGTTCCCTTTATGCCTGCTTTGGTAGAAAGGATGATAGGCACTTAACGTGGAAATGTGCCATCTATGTCAGCCAGGTGCAACTGGAAATCAGGAGGCTCGGCCCACCCAAAGGAAACTACTATGCAAAATCGTATGAAACCTCCCTTGGATGCGGACAAAAGCAGCTTACACTGTTTGGCCCTAGACTAAAGCGATAAAGACACCTGAAAAAGCTTAAAGTTTGAAACCTGAACAAATTTGTTGCCATAAGGCGCACCACGGGTTGATCCCCGAAATACTGCAAGCAAGCCAACCAGAAGCCATGGCATACTCCGGGTCTCCCAGGTTCCCGGCTTGCAATATTTAGGGGGTCCGTAGGAAATGACACATACTACCAGTGTGTCAAATCGCTCATAAGTAATCACCACCGATTCAATTATGGGAAAAAGGCCTAACGCGAGGTTCGTTTCTCTGACATGGAAGTGGTTGATTCCCATCCCCAAGATGAATTTACCACCTTTTCTGAACATGCGTTTTGTTCCAACCCCCAACCACAGGGTCTGCTTCCCCCATTTCTTCCACTCTCCTTGGGCCAGGCTGCCCGAAAAGGCCAGGATCCCAAGGACTGAGAACTACAACAACTGGGATGATTCCAGTGGTTCGTGGCCAGAGGACTTTCATTCACCTGGGCTGGGGCCTGAATTGAACGAAGGAACGCACAGCCTCCCCTCCAACAAACCAACCGACAGCACAGGGTTAGGACACCTCTCCGCCGCATTTATTTCTCCACATGGGTAAAGTTGTTGGGCTGCTCGAGAAGCCGGCCTTGGCCGGCGGAGAATGTTTGGGGAGGCTGTTGGAATCGGATCCACCCCGCTCCCCCCGATGGACGGACAAAATCTATTTCGCATCAGTTGGCAGGAGGCTGATCCAAGTGCGAAGGGGATTTTCGCCATCCACATTGTCTCCCTCCTTTCCGCCCCAAAAGAAACGAGACCTGCAGAGTCCCTGCAGCCTGACGTTTGGCACAGAAATGTGAGGATGATGAAAGGGTCCGGTTTCAGCATCTTCAAGCCACCCGCTGCTTTTGCATACTCCTTTGGGACAGGGCAGTGCCCTGTTGCTTGAATGCTCAGTTTCCTCCATGTGCGAACACGCCCCCTGCGGAAAAAGAATGTTGGCGATAGTGGAATCGATTCCCTTCAAAAGCAACAGGGGAAAACAAAATAACATCCTTCATTTCAGCAAATGCAAACATTTCCTGGCTTCCCTCAAAAAACCAGTGGGTGGGTTGTTCAGGCGAGAAAAATAAAATCAAAACGCCACCTCCCGCGCCTGCAGGTCGTCCAAAAGTCCCAAGGACACCTGCGCGCGATGAAAACGTGGCACGGAGCTCTGCAAAAGTGAACTCTTCGGATGAAGAAAGGGAGCACCATACCCAGGTCCTGTAGAGTGGTTATAAGTTGATACCAACTTTTATCTAGGGGGATTCTTTCCCAAAAAAGAAACGGTAAAAGGACGCTACTGGGGGGACCTAGATACTAAGACAACACCATCATGATATGCTTCGTTTTGAGATCAACATAGATCTATGTACTGGTTGTGGTTTGAGGGGAGTCTCAACAGTTCGTTAGGGAACGACACCCACCTTTTGAGCGATGACACTTCCATTACTACACATTTACTTCCAGGAGTTTCTCAGTTTCACCCGTCCCCAATTCCATGTTTAAGAGGACGGGGTTGTTTGGGATGGCTTCCCTGACTTTCATCTAGAGTGTAATTTGATGTCAGTTCAACATCACTGGAGCACGTTCAGCATCACTGAGCACGTTGAGTGGGGAAGGCTGAGTATGTGTCAAATTTGGGTGACACACAAACGGCTTCGGCGTTCCTTTTGGTTCCCTTGAAACAAACCAACAAGGTGTTCCCTTTTCTTATTTGTTCTTCCACAATCCAACAACCAACGACATATACACATTACATTGTTTGCTTCAACTTGTCACCATAGCATCCGCAGCTTTGGCCCCAAACCAAATTGCTTGATGCTGGTCCATGACTTGCGAACCTTACGCAAAGGAAACCCACATCTGCAATGCTGCTGCGATCCCAACATGCAACCCCTTTGGCAATTTCAGAGAAAACCCCCCAGCAATTGAACGATTTCTGGCTGTCTTTGCTTCCAAAGATGGGTCCACCCCCTAATGCACTGCCCCAAAGGAAGGCATAAGTCGAAATTGTCCTCAAGCTCCTAGTTTTTGAAAACAAGTGGATGCTACATGCGCTGTTCGATTGTTTGCCCACTATGGATCAGTCAGATTCATATTTGTCCAGTTCTTCAACCCACCCTGCGGCAACCGTGAATCCCTCCCAAATCGACCAAGCAGTCCTCACCAAAGGCCCAACTTTACACCAATACCATCCCAGGGAGTACAATCCTTGACTCAATTGGCCAACAGAGATTCTTTCTTCTCATTTTAAGTTGGACCGATTCTTCTACCCATTGGTCTCTTTACCCTCCATTTGCTCAAGCCCCCTGGGAAAAATAAAAACATGTCGAAGTGATAGATTCCCATTAAAACCAAGAGGGGAAAATCAACAATATTCTTAACCAAATAGAAGTTACTAAAGTGAAACCTTCTGCAAGACTCGGTCCACCTCCCCAATCTGACCCGCTGCGTTGCAAGCCACCGGGACCCATGTTTGTAAAAGTTTTGAGAGCCCAGGCGACTTGCTGGCGGTGCCCCATTTTTTTGTTAAACAAACAGAAGCGTGTTTCCGGGGGGGGGGGGGGCCTAGAAAGAAGGATCTCTAGAAAGAATGGGGAAGGTCTCCTAGAACTCTTAAGGCCAGACAAAAAAATGCAAAACAAAAACAATCCTAAACACTACACCGGGCTGTTCTGGAAGTCTGTGAAGTCGAAGGGAGAGAAATCAGCTGCCAGGTAGGCTAACCCTTGTTTGGTAGGCTTTGAAAGAAAACCAAAAGGCAAAACCATCATTGTGCTTTTGTGGGGGGAGTGCCAAAAAAAGGACACGCTCGAATGAGTCATAATCAATCCGATCGGCATCAGAATGGTCGATGCCCAAAAAACGAAGAAGCGGACGTTCTAGTCTTAGGACTCCCAGAAACCCCGTTGGATTCAGATTTTCTTCCAGAACCAAGATGGGAAACCTCCCGCTTGGCAAAAGCCGGCCAGCCAGCCGCTTCGGCCGCTAAGCCGGGCGCCTGCCACCGCGCAGTTTCCGGCTCCGCGAGGCAGGTGATGCAGCTGCTGCAGGTCACCACCGAGCGCTGCAACGCCCTCGCGCCTAGGAACGTGAGGGTCTTGGTGGGATGAACTCATGTGGTGGTTGAAACAAAGAAACCTGCTTGACTGGGCTCGCTAAAAATGCCTTAACTTTTAGTGGGTTGGTGGAAACTACCACCGAACCCTAGAAACCTATGGAACGACCAAGACACTCAGTTTCTTAGGAAAAGTCCTCTAGGAACAATCCTATGGGCTTGGGAATTGCTTGACCTGTGGACAAACTCCTTCACCAGTTTAGGATGCATGAAATGCTATGCGATAAACCACCTACACTGGTCAGTGTTGTGGTTTTTGTTCGTCCACTGCGCTTCCTAAGTAGTTTCAACGTTCAAGTGATTGATAGCTTCCAAGTTCATAGGGCAAGTATGTCCGTGAACCTGGCTGCGCAACACGACCCTTTCTGTAATACCAAGGTGGGATGTTCATCCAACCACTACGTCATCACGCTTAAGGGGATTCCCACAAGGGTGATCCCTTTGTAACTTCCGGGAAGGACAAAATGGGAATCAACACCCGTGTTGTGCAGTGGGCCAAGCTGCCTGCAGAATAGTCGAACCTGGTTTCTTTGAAACATGGGTATCGGTAGGGGCGTGTCGTTTGTTGATAGCACCCTGTTTGAACGGGAGACCATCGAAAACCATCCGTTTCGGCGTCCAAGTCCGATTGTATGGCCCCCTCTCCGTCTACCGGATCAGGCTAGTTCCACCACCGACCCAACCCCCGTCCTTAGTTGGGGTGGAAACTTTCGGGTAGGGCCTGTTTCCCAAGCCCACAAAGGCGAATCCCAAATCGTCCATATCGATTGACAGACGTCTGGCAGCTCGAACTTGTGCCTGTTTCCAGAAGCTGGTCCACTCAGCAAATGATGGCAAAAAAAGACGTGTAGCTTGTTTCATCCTACCCCAATTTGGTGGTTTGGTCAGGATTGGCTTGGAAGCAAGGGGTACCTTCCATATGCTTCAAAGCGACCTGATCCTTTGCACTCCCCCGCAGATCGACATGGAACCCAAAAATATCCATACACGAAACGCCTCTTGGCCCCCCCCCCCAACCGGTGTTGGGTTCCATGTTGAACTTTCTCGGAGTAGTATCTAAGATGGTTTCCACTACCCCCCAAAGCCACTACCCCCCCATTGGTTAAATGTAATAGACAACCAATACATAGCGACTTGAAGGGTATATGCCTCATTTTTCCCTGGCAGTGGTGGTTTGAGGGTAGCTGTTAGACTACAAACATTGCGGTTTTCCTGTTGGTTCAATTTTAAGCCCCCCCCCCCCCCCAAAAGGCGGTAGCACCAAAACAAGACGCCCATTTCTCGGGGGAGTAGCAGTAGCTTGACGCGACGCGACGCGACTCGCGACTTGCGACTAGACTTTGCGAGGCGCACATCGCCTTCAACAGATCCAACGCTCTGCGCCAGGGCCGCTTCACCAACGCCGCGCCGGCAAAAACACTTCCGCTCGAAGCCTCCCGGCGATTAGCCGTCGAGTCTCGGGAGGAAGTTGTGCGGGAGCCAGAAACACACCCTTGTTGTGGCCTTAAACTCGTTTTGTCCCATACATGTACCTCATACGTAATACATAAAACACATACATAATATGCAATACACAATACATATATACATCATACATATAGATTCCCCGTCCGACTTTTAGTGGTTTTGTGGAAACTGAACTAAACCTAAAACCTAAAAAACAAAAAAGCTAGATGGCTGGGAACCGGTTCCGAGCCAGGGATTTTGGTTGAGGGAGCCAAAGTTGTGTCATAGAAATCCTATTTGTTTAGCCCGAACTCGGAGCTGTTGCTTCACGTGGGTGTTCGGCTAGATGTTGCCTATCGAGGAATAAGGAGTCCCCAAAGAAGAACTTTCATAGACTTGGGGTTTTTAACATTGTCTCAGTTGCCCAAAGGACCCAGAACTAAAAGGTGATCACCTTTTGGCACCTCTAAAATGGACCAAAATGAAAAAACCAAAAGGTCAAAAGGTCGATTCGCTTTGGACAACTGAGTTGTTAAACAGGCAATCAGCAAGGGCGCTTGGTTGAAAGGGGGGGTGCTGGTTCGATTGTTCAGGCCACAACTGCCACAACTTTTGACGCAACTTCGGTCTGCCCTCTTCGCATCACTGGACCCTCCACAAGAATTGGACCTCCCAGGAAGGTACTAGTCGCCTCAAGCAAGGCCTTTGTGAGATCCTAAGAATTCCTAGGATGAAGCAAACCTCTTGGGGAGAGGGTGTCCAGTGGCCAGTCAAATCTCCAGGATGTCCGGAGCATTGAAAACGTGTGATTCAGTGATCTGAAATACCATCGAGTTCCTAAGAAAGGAGCCCTGGTGTTTCCTCAATTTCCCTTTTTGGGACCTCCAAAAGTGCAAGTCTCAGCTGAAACCGACCTCTATCATGGGTGAAAAGCCAATCGCGTTGCCTTGTGAAGTTCCCATCAATATGATAATAGCGGATTAAACATGCTCATAGTTGTGGAAACTCTTTGCCCCTTTCCGTGATATCGTGAATAGTGGGAGTTCCATGCCCAGAAAGTTGCAACCTGCAATCCACAAGTGTCCTAAAGGCGAGCGCCTCTTGTTTTAAAAAGAGCGGGGTGCCGAGAGGATCCTCTCAACTAATAAAACAGCCGCAGAAAACAGGAATCTCTTTGCACCTTTTGTCACATCTCTCGTCAGCTCACTTGCTCCCCCACTTCCCGGTCCATTAAGAAAAACAACTCCGGCGGGGCCCCGGGAGAACAACTCGGTCCAAGAGAGGTCTTCGTTCTGCCCCGGCAAGTTTAGACCGAAGACCTAAGAAGAAAACTCGGCCTGGGAAAATGCAAAACACCTCATTCTTTGCCACCCACCACTCCACTCTCTCCTCCGGTTTGGAGCCCGGTGGCTTGGAGGTTTTCCATTTGCCCTCTACCAGGGGTCCAATCAAGCCACCCCAATCCAAAACACCAATACAGGGCTACCTGAAACACCAACCAAGCAGCAGAAAAAAAAAGAAGAAAAAAACACTTGAACCAAGAAACCCCGTTGGCACAGCCAAAAAATGCAAACCCCACTGGCCCCTGCACGCAGCCTGCAGCAGACTTTGGGCAAACCGCCACCTGCGCCAAGCACTTCAAGCATCCCAGCGGTATGTTGCTGAAAGCGTGGAGTCCCTTAAAGGAGACACCTACTTCATCCTCCATTTGCTTAAGTCCCCTGGAAAACACAAATATGTTTCCAGTAGTGATAGATTCCCTTTAAAACCAACAAGGGAAAATAGCAAATATTCTTAACCAAATGGAAGTCATACTGTGGCCTACGAGAATCAAGCAAGGAATTCATTTGGGGCGAAAAAGGAACTACGCCAGCCAAGAAATTGGAAGGCTAAGACAAAAAACACCTAGTTTGGGGGTCCAGGCATTTGTTGTTTTTGGCAAACAGGGCAACTAGAATTGATGCAACTCAACTTAGAACATTATTTTGGATTCAAAGGGGAAATGACCCAAAACGGGCCCCTTTGATGAAACTCTGTTGTCCAAACCATTTACACCACTGGTTTAAACTACCTGCTTGTGGCTTTCCTTGGGGATCGAATCGGGTCTTGTTCAACAAAACTGTCCCACCACCCGTGGAGGAACTCCTTTTTAAGATGATTTTGAAGGGCAACCCAAAAGAAGCACCCAAGACTTTTTGAGCAGTCAAACTCCCATTTCATTCGACCATACGAACCTCGCGGCTCTCATTCGCATCCCCTGCTCTACCGTTAGGCAATGAAGTGTTAGTTACACCCTGTGGTGGACATTGTAACCCTAGCTATGGTGGCCAAAAAAAACTTTGTTTCTGCAGCCCCCTACTAAAAGTTAGCCCCGGTGCAATCCCCAACAGCACCAGAACCTCCCTGAAAGCTGCTCCAAACCATCCCGAACGAGCCGAATTCTAGGCCCATTGACCCCCAAACTGTGGCCCCAAATGGATATCTCCTTTTTGCAGGGCCCCCCCAAAAAAGAATATTGGTCCTCTGGTGGTCTCCAATTAAACCGCCAACCAAAAGAGGGGGAACCCCCAAACAAAAAGCCTGCCCCAAACCACCCAGCAGTGAAGTGGACACACCGTTGAAAGGAAAAAAGACACGAACACACCCCCTCAAAAAAAACACACACACACACACAAGTCAACCTTGCCAACTTGCCAAACAAACGTCTTCCACCCCAAGTGGTGGACCCTCTGACGGGGGCGGACTTCCCGGGTACGAGTTCGGAGTGACTCGTCGCCTCGCGGCTTTGGCACAGGCGGACACCGTACACGTCCAGGTCGCCGCGCTGGGCGCGCCCGTGCGGGCCCTCGAAGCTTCGAACGCGCCAAATGATTCGCGCGAGAGACTCGACTCGGTTTTAGGCGGATGCCTTGGGTGTCTTTTGTGGGGAAGGGGGGGATACCTGCAAAAAGGTTGGCGGAAACGGAAACCAAAAGGAAACCACCTAATTATGGTTGCTTTTTTTCTCTTTCCTTTTGTTGTTTTTTTGCTTTTGTCGGAGGCGGGGACTCATTGTGAGAAAAAACCACTGTAACTTTTGTTGGTGGGATACAAACAATGTCACCCTTGCGGGAAATGAAGAGAACTTGTTCAGGCCAGCGCCAGAGCAGCAGGCTTTGGCGTTTTGTTTCCTTTTGGCCGTGAGCGGTTGCCAGTTGGGTTTACTGGTCGTGGCCTGTTGGCAATCCATTTCGAAGGAGGTTGCAGTTGGAGAGTGTCAAACGGACTTTTCACATTTGGGGCTGGGAACAACGTTTAAACCAGAATCTTGATTGTTTTTGGAGAACCTCACTTTATTGGACGGACCGGGTGGGAACTTACTTTGCCCACTGAAAGGACATCTTTCCAAAAATTGATGAGGGTGGCCTTTGCACGTAGCACCCTTTACCCATCAACGGGAACCCTGGATGGATAAACCCCAGGTTGATTCCTCGGGGGGATTCCATTCAAGAGCTGATGCTTGCTTTACTTTTAGGGGGGGGGGTGGGGGCGGAACACCACCCTAGGTTGACGCGGAACAGGGCTTAAGGTGCAGAACAGGGCTGAAAGGCTACAACAGCCTAGAAGGGTACTCTCTCTCTCTCTCTCTCTCTCTCTCCCCCACCAACATGGCAACCTGTGCAGGTGCCATGTTGGTGAAAGGAAGGATAGATAACCACTGCCCAACAATAGAATTGTCCCACCCTGCAAGATCCCCTCGAAGCAGGTTCACAGCTCCCATTCGATCCGAGAGTATGTGGGTCGGAAACCCGTAGAGAGGTTAGAGTAAGGGTACCCTTTTTTTCCGTAGTCAATTTTAGTGCGGGGACCCCCCAAAAAAAAAAGTTGGTAAAAGGGCACTACTCCGGGACCTAGCCAAGAATGCCCTTTCTTCTCTCGGTTTCTTCGGATGTCGTCCATCCACAGTCCTTTTTTTGGGATGGAAAAGATGGGGGAAACCACTGTTTGTCGGTATTTCCAGGGAAATCGCATCATTCCTGGGTGTCTTAGGTGGATGAACGAAATCCTGCACCGCTTTCAAACCATGGTTGAGACCATTGGGTCTTGGTATTTCCAGGGAAATCGCATCATTCTCGCAATCATCATGTTAGGGAAACTGGGAAAATCCTGTTTGTTCGGGAAATTCCGGTTTGTGAACGGTGCTGCGAAAAAAACGGAGTTCGCAACCATCCGTAGGGAACGTCCCCAGTGACCGCCGGAACCGCTACCACGCGGCCGGGCCGAGGCGCAAGGCCAGCGCCTCCCTCCAGGCAGAGGCCTCGTCACAGATGCCACCCAGCAGGGCATTGCAGCCGCCCCTAAGCGGTGAATTGGGCGTGGCTCAAAATGAAGCAACTGGGCTTGCGCGGGTTGTCTCCCTGTCCATCTACCAGGGTTCCATTTTGGAGCCCCATTTTTGAGCCACAGCCAACTAATTGCCATGAAACCCGGAAAACTTGAGAAAACCTCCAAGAAATATTCCAACACCCACCAGAAATCCAGGAAAAGCCGGTGGAAAACGCCGGGAAAACCCGGTCGACAGGTTTTACCAACCAATTACTTCCGGATCTGATTTTTCATGCACGCTTTTGGATCAACATTAGATGGGGATTCAGCGCTTTGTAAATTTATGGCCAACTGGGAATGCTGTAAGTTGACATAGAACCCAAGAAAAACTCAAAACCCCTGAAACAGGTAACTTGTTACTGCTCAAGGATAATGAAGGTCTCTGGGGTTGCACACAGGTGTATCAATGGCAGGGGAAACTTGCTTGTTCGTAGGGAATCTGGGAACAAACCTTTTCCGACGACTGTTGGGCAGGAATGGTCGGGAGACTCATTCCCATCTGGCTTTGATATTTTGTTGGGCCTGTGGACCTCATTTACATGCGTCAGTCCACCAACCCCTGTTCACCTATTTGTCTTCCATATTCCCTACAACAAATCAAGCCGATGCGCATTTTAGCTAGAGAACATCCGTTTCAACTGGGTTCACATCCATACCCGACCCTCAACGGGAAATGACGGGTGATCACCTTTTGGGACCTTTCACCAAAAATTGCCAAAAATGGGAAGCCCGGAAAAGGTGAAAAGGTTGGGCTTAGTTGCCAAAAAAGGGAAGACCAAGACCCAAAAGGTTACAGGGTTGGGATTGAACCACTGGGTCACATGTTGATAAAAGCCCGTGCGACGCCACGCCTCCAACAACTGAGCCACCCCCCAAGCCACTTCCCCCAGTCAAGTCTCTGATCGCCATCCGGCAGCAGCACCAAGGCCTCACGCCACCTCAGAGCCGCCATGGCCTCAGCTCGGGCCGCGCTTTGCGCCGCTCTGGGTTCCCCAAGGTTTCTCTTCAGGGGTGCGGTTTGGGGTGTACCAAGGCCCTCGAAATTGTAGAACTTTTATGATGTAGATCTACGTTGCACCGAATCCGGCTTCAACCTGTAGTTCCCATGGCAATTCGGCAGCCAAGATTTTGATGTGCGAATTCTTGGGTCGCAGTTGTCAAAGGTCGGATTTGGAGGCTGCCTCTTCCCACAGAGCCTCCTAAACAGCCCACCCCATCTAACTAGGTTCCATGCTAGGTCCACCAGGCTTCATACAGGGGTCCCAATGCGTGTATTTTTGTGTGAGTATCCTGTTCACCCCGGATCAAAGGAAACCGAAAGGCGAAAAAGACATTTCGGAAGGTTGTTGGTTTGCGATGCTTGCCTCCCTGCCTGCCTGACCGCCCGCCTGCCTGCTTTCTTGTTTGTTTGTTTGTTTGTTTGATTGTTTTGATTTTTTGGCTAGATTGCTCAGATTGCTTTGTTTGTTTGCTTCTTTTGCTTTTTTGGTTTGAATTGGTTTGTGCGGTTTGTGCTTGTTTTACACAAATCACGTTGAGGGCCCCCTTCCTTCGCCACCTTCCGCCGCGGCGCCGTGTTGTAAGTGATGGCCGTGGGCCGCATCTGGGTGGCCTTGATCACCTCCAGAACGCCCAGCGTGAGCGGCCACCTCGACGGGAGAGGCTGTCTCTGTACCGCCCAAGCGGTATGGCCTTGCAAAACCTGTGTCTTTGTTTTGCAGCCCCTGCTAAAATGAACCGCTTCAGGTCCGGGAGCTCAGGGAGTGAAACTAGCTTACGCAGTATCAAAGTCATCCCCCCAAGTGGCTGGTTGGGGGGGGGGAACAAAAAAGCAATCCTTTTTGGGGTTGAATGACTTTTCGCCCCTTCAGTTCCACTAAAGTTTCGGTGTGTCTTTTTGTGAGGGTACCATGTTTGGGTTGTTTTTTAAAGGGAAGCCAAAGTGGGCTTCCATCCATTTCTGAGGTCCTTGATCAGTTCTCTTGGTATCACAGCAAGTGAGACCTTTTAATTGAACCGTTACCTTTTAATTGACCCTCGACACCGTTATCGCTTTTTCTTCCTTATCGTGTTACAGGTCATTGGAAGCATTGGTGTTGGATGATAATTCTGTAGCAGCAGCAGCAGCAGCAGCAGCAGCAGCAGCAGCAGCAGCAGCAGCAGCAGCAGCAGCAGCAGCAGTAGTTGTTGTTGTTGTTGTTGTTGTTGTTGTTGTTCTAGTAGTAGTAGTAGTAGTAGTAGTAGTAGTAGTAGTAGTAGTAGTAGTAGTAGTAGTAGTAGTACTGGTGCTAGTACTAGTACTAGTACTAGTACTAGTACTAGTTCTAGTAGTAGCAGTGGTGGCGGCGGTGGTGGTAATAATAGATGTAGTAGTAGTAGTAGTAATAATAGAAGTATAGTTTCGGTTTTGAAGCTTGACCATTTGAGAAAAGGACGCGGCGATGCGTTTGGAAGCAAATCTGCACGGGGACACCCGAAAGAATAACTTCACACAGGAAAGGACACCTTAACACAAGTCCCTGTATGGTCCGCGACTTTCTCCACACAGCCTCGCTCCTTCACAGCTAGGAAACATATGTACTGTTTAAGCGGCGAAAGTCATGGCAGTGGCCTCTTGGGAAGCCAAGCCAACCTGCGTCTATTCCTGGCGCTGCTGCTCGTCACTGCTGCCGCTGCTGTTGCTGGGTGCTGCTGCTGTCATCACTGCTGCTGCTGCTGGCGGGTGGTATGCCCTGGAGAGCAGCAAGCTTCCGCTGCAGTCGCGCCGTTCGCTGCTGTCGTTTTGCGATCTTTTCTGCGAAGGAAGGCACAGGCCGCAGGCCAGCTGGAGCGGCTTTCGCCGCCTGCACTTCGTGCTTGCGGAGCACATGCAGTGGACTCTCCAGGCTGCGGCGCCGGCTGTTCCCAGCTTCGCTGGCCCTCCATATACGCCCGCTTCCATAAGACATCTTCTCCAGAGTCCTCGAACTTGTAAGACACAGAAAGTCCACGCGGCAGACAATCCGAAAAGACAAGGTTCTCCTTTAAGGCAACCCTCTTGCCAGGCGGCAAAAGTGTGCTGGATACCGCTTTCGGGCAAATGACGGTATTCTTTGGTGAAGCCTATGCTCTCCAAAGAAGACCTGCTGCAAGCCTATCAATTTGGATCTTCTCAGACAATGAAGGCTGACCCCAATGGGCCTCGCTGGCAGTTCTCTCTGGTAGACTATGGCCAACACAAAGCTCGAACCTGCAATCGCGCAGACTTCCAGATTACAAAGACGTACGCTCGTGGCCATGCTGCTCCCCGAACCAGGAAATGCGACTGCCTACGCTGCTGGCACAAACTCACATAGTGCGCCAGGTTCGTGCGACTACGGTAATGTGGACCGCAGTCGCTCCAAAGGTGAAGCACCAAGTGCGAAGATACTCCTGCCTTCGCAAGCACTTTATCCAGCATGAGATTCGCAGCCTGCGCTGTCTGCTCCCGAATGTCAGTGATTTGGATATAGTACGTGTGCACAAGCCTCGGGGTCTTATTGTGGCTTCCACCACGGCACCATACGCAGCAAAAGCAAACTGCTGCTGCGTGCGCCAAACTTTTTCTTTCCAATCATAGCACAACACCACGTCACCAACGGCAAGTTCTGCAAGAAGCTTGCTAAGGGCAGCTTTCTGTCTGCGAGCGGACAGCGCGTGCCACTCGTCGCTCCGCAGCAATTGCCGGTGACCACGAAGCATGACCTCGCCGGTTGCCTCCACAAAGCTGTAAGAGAACTGCCAGCGAGGCCCATTGGGGTCAGCCTTCAATTGTCTGAGAAGCTCCAGATTGATAGGCTTGCAGCAGGTCTTCTTTAGAGAGCACAGGCTTCACCAAAGAATACCTCTGCAATGACTCCGTCATTTGCCCGAAAGCGGTATCCATCACACTTTTGCCATGCTGCTCCCCGAGCCAGGAAATGCGAATGCGCTGCCTACGCTGCTGGCACAAACTCACATAGTGTGCCAGGTTTGTGCCACTACGGTAATGTGGACCGCAGTCGCTCCAAAGGTGAAGCACCAAGTGCGAAGATACTCCTGCCTTCGCAAGCACTTTATCCAGCATGAGATTCGCAGCCTGCGCTGTCTGCTCCCGAATGTCAGTGATTTGGATATAGTACGTGCGCACAAGCCTCGGGGTCTTATCGTGGCTTCCTTGAACATACACCACGGCACCATACACAGCAAGGGCAAACCGCTGCTGCATGTGCCAAAAATCAGATGTTTCGGCAGGCCCTACCGGCAGACGTACTTTTTCTTTCCAATCATAGCACAAAACCACGTCACCAACGGAAAGTTCTGCAAGAAGCATGACCTCGCCGGGTGCCTCCACAAAGCTGTACAGCTGGAGCCTGTCGCAGCCAGAGGACGCGCGTTCGGCACCGTGCCTCGCAGGGTGCGTGGAAACGTACCTCAAGGCAAAAGCCGCCTCCTCGCAGACACTTGCGCGCGATTGGCCCGATGGGAAGTGATCGAAATATTTCGGATACACTTCCTTCAGCTTCCGCTGCAGTTCGCTCCGATCTTTGTGAACTTGTGGAATGATAGAATCCGAGTAGGTCTGGCAGTGCGAGCACACATCTGTCAATCGCCGGCCAGGTCGGTACTCTGCAAAGTTGGACTTCAACAGTGTGTAGAAGGTATTCCGGCTGATGCGAGCACGTAGCTCGGGATGCTCTTCCCACCAGCAAGGACTGGCCTGTAACCCAAAACTCCTGCTGATTTCTACAGTCACAAGGGTACAGCATTGGAAAAAGGTCGTATGAAACTCTGCGATCGGAAAAATTCCAGAAGCGAAAAAGTCGCCGACTGTGGGAGAAGGAGAGGGCGGGCGGTGCCCAACAAAAATCACACCGCATGTGCTGGGCTTGACACGCAGCACCCTTGAGATGAACAGCAAAACGGGCAGCACGCTGGCCCGTGTGAACAAGCTCCCAGATGGCACGCATGCAAGAACACGGAGAAGTGTGCCTTCGATCGACATCCTCCAATCCAAGTCAGCAATGGCAACTGACTGGAAGCCCTGTGCCACAGTGTCGGCCCTGCGTTCACCCAGGCTCCGCAACAGCAGGTTGTCAACCACGGGCTCGTCCTTCAGAAGGAGTTGCTTTAAGCCGGGACAATGCGCCTCCAAGCGGTCCGCTACGCGCCGACAAGCCTTTGCCGTGGAGTGCTTGGAGAAGTGGAGGACCTGGTCTGTCTTGGCTGAAGCATTTTCGCGCAGGGGCTCTGGACCGGAAACTACATCCCTTCATCCAGTTTGTGAGAAACACACACATTCCAAAACAGAAGGTGTCAAGTAGCAATGCTTTTCGCAGCCCTGTCTTTCCTGCCAAAGCGAAGCTTGATAGGCTTTGAGCCCTTGCCACTCCTCGCATCGGTGGAGCTCTGGGCCCTTGCCCAGAAATCTCCCACTTTACGCCCTTCGGGAAATCACCCTAGTCTAGCCTACAGTGCAAGCACTGTAGAAGAAATCATTGTATAAGAAATTGAGAGGCTGAGATTCCCAAATCAAGCAGGTTGCAACTGCATTTGCTGCTAAATTCAGCCCCCCTGGATTTTTTCGTCCAATTTCTTAGCCAACTTGTAGCTTGTGCGAAGAAGGAAACCACCCCCGCACGCCAAGAATTGAACCAATGCTTTTTGGCTTGTGAGGTTCGTGGCTCCGCATGGGGCGGGCCTTTTCGGGCGATGAAGGGCCCCTTTCTTTGCTAAGAAATTCAGGGGCTGGATTTCTTAGCGGCCTGTTCAGGCGATGAAGGGCCCTTCATCGCCCGAAAAGGCCGCCAAGAATCCAGCCCCTAAGCAATTGGCTAAGAAATCCAGCCCTGGCTCCGGAGGGGTAGAAACCAGCTCTTTTGAAGGCGAAATGGACGCTAAGAAATTCAGCCCCCCTGGGCCTCGACCAACCGATTGCTTTTGCAGCGCTCGCACTGTATTTCCAGGTAACACCTGGTTATGTTGGTTAATTTTTGGGGACTATGTTGGGTAATTTAGGGTGTAATCCCAAGGTGTGCTACGAAAATCCTTGCATGTTTGGGCAAACCCCCAGTTGTTGAGGGATTCCTGAGAGGTTGGCTTCACTTGCTTCTAGCCACTGGGCTGCTTTGCCGCAGGCGTTCATCAAGGAGTTCTGGGAGATGACATCGGCCCGTAGCGCTTGGCTAAGTCGACCTCCGATTCGAATCGGCATTCGAATGGCAAAAGCCCCATGGCCTTGGCTCAACTTGCTGCTGCGATAGGGGATGATTTGTAGGGCATTCCCGCATTCCCTGCCTATCGCGCCAGCAAGTTAAGGAATGCTTAGGGTTGTATACCTTTCCATGGGATCCATGCTTCACCGTGGCAGGTTCAACCAAAATGACGGCCCCAAGAGAAAGGCGCGGGTTATCGCCAAATTTTGCTCTCCCATTGCTATGATCGAACACATGGGCGGTACTCACAGCGGATCTGCAAAATGTGCACCACTCTACGCCTAAAATCATTGAAGGGGTCGCAACTGGAAGGTTTTGCACTTCCAAGGCCTTGTCGAGGTCCCAGATTCTTCGAACCACCAGCATGTTCCCTAGTCTGGGCAGTTGCCCTGAAAGAGGGATCCCTGGAAAGAATGGTCGGGAAGCAGGAAAAGTGAAATTGGTCCCGAGGGACATCAAAAGAGCCCACTTGCAAATGGGTATATGGGCGTGCTACTTTTTTTCGGGGACCCTGGCCCCCAAACTGATGGTTTTCCTGTTGGCTTCCTTTCAAACCACAGGAGACAGGTACCTGCCACAAAAGACACTCCCATGTATCAAAATAGGGAAACGTTGTGGTTATTTTGGGTTCCGAGCCTCAAAACAGGTTGGCCATCGCCTGAACACCCCGAAATGTTCTACTCGATTCGCTTCTGTCTCGCAACGGCAAACCCTGGAAATGGAGAATCGGGGTACCCTGGCTACCGATGTCTCTCCGCTTTAGGAGCCCCTGTTGAAACATGTTTACCCTTCCGTCCACCAACATAAAACCAGGGCCCCCTTTAGAGGAAATTGTATCTTCCGGCACCTCAGTCAGGTTGCATGTTGGTGAATGGGTTTCCGCATATATATATATATATGTCTTTCTGTCTATATATATACATATATGTGTTAATATTATATAGTTGTTTAATCGAAATCTGACAAACTACTGCAGCCCCGAAAAAACAGAGAACCCAAACAGCAGGGCTGTGCAAAATGGAGGCTTGGTGTATCCTAATCCATGCCTGGGAAACTCGCTAACGGGATTCCTGGCGTACCCCAACGGAAGGACCAAGGATTGCCCTTGAACAGCCCGCAGCCCAAAACGTGGCTTCGTTGATCCCTTGCTTAGGTGTCCTTTTGGGAACGTAGATGGCCCAGGTAAACCAGACTGTTTCTTGGAGCAAACCAAACAGGACACCTATCTCCAAGTCTTCAACTTTTGGAGTCCGAACCAGGCAACCCTCAAGCGGTTGATTCGGATCTCAAGCCCTTGCGGAACGGGAACCCACCCCAACCTCTCCAAACCAGCGGGCTCCCAATGGGAGGCTTGCCCAAGCGAAGGACCCGCCCGGAAGGCACCGGGGAGGTCGTCGGCTTTTCAGCTTGGACCCCCCGCAACAAAAAAAACGAAAATCCCCAGGCGGGATAAGCCGCGGCGGGCCTTTTGACCCTTCCCTTTCAATCCCGAAAACTTGGGACCCGCCGGTCTTTCCGGGAGCTTGGGCCCCCCAACATGGCCTCCACCAAACCTGAGGCGCACCGCTCAAAGAAAACGATCGCCCCAGATCAGCTTCCGAGGTGCCGAAGACCTGCTGCGCCTTTTGCCATCGACAGGAGCTCAACGCAGCGTTGAAGCTGATCACGTTCGAGCGGAGGAGCTGTTCTCTCGCCGCCTCGCCACCCCGGCCCCACGTTCTTACCGAAGCAGCGGCAGAACAAAAACACTGGACCGCCCGCGAGTCTCTAGTTTAGTGAGTCTTGAGGCCGGTGGTTTCCGCTTGACCAAACCACTGGCTGCAGAGGCTTGACGGGAATTGAAAGGCCACTCAAATGGCCACAACTAAGCAGCAAACAAGGCTCAAGTCACAGTGGCCAAAAAAAACGCCCCAAACGAAGAGAAAGAACACGCCTCCAACCACCCACCCCCAGCTTAGACATTGGGGCTTTGCCAAACCCCGAACCTCGGCACATCACCCCAGCGACATTTTGTTGCCTTTTGAACTTTGCGCTCCGAGTTTCGGTGCAAAGCTGAATTCTTCCCCTGCCTCTCGCGCCTTAAAAAAGTCTGCGACCATGTCCCAGTGGCGTCGTCTCAGGAAAATGGGCGTGCAAGAATAGGTACCCCAAAATGCTTAAGCCCTGCAATGGAAGCAACACGAAGACAAAACCTCTGGCCCCCTGAGCCCTGGTGCTTTAATCTTGACCCATACCTCACTTCCTGAGTGGATTGGCCAAAACGAGTCCAAACCATGTAGTTACCACTACAGATAGAAAAATGGTCTTCCCAAAAAGTGACTAAAGTCCATTACCTCAGGAAGTGAGATACCCAAATGTCTCCACCCGAGCCGCCGCCAGCGCCGCGAGCCCTGGCTGCCACTCGCCCATGGCCCGTCATGGCGCCCGACCCGCAGCGCTCTTGAAAGCGGCGCCACGGGACCGCGGAGGGCGCCGCCGACTTGTGCAGCGCTCACTTGGAGTCAACGAAGCCCAGGAGCAAGAAACCAACACCCAAAACCAAAAAGCCAAGGGTTTTAGTGGGACACAACTATTTCAGAACACGCTGATATGTCCAAGACGTCATGTCTGCCACCTTACCGCCACATCTTGCCACAGGGGAGTGACTCCCACTTGAACCACAGGCGCAGCAATGGCCAACGCCCAGTTTCGACCTTTGGCCCTGGGTGAATGGGAAGCTACCCCGGAACACCAAACCACCCATCTCCAAATCACCCATGAGTTAGACTTGGTTGACGTTGGAAGGGGAGCAAAAAACCTAAAAAGAAACAGTTAAGTGGGGAGGGATTTCAACCACTCAACCACATTAAGCAAAAAATGCAAAATGTGTCCCAACAACAACCATGCGGAGGGACGCCGAGTACCCGTATCTTCGAACCATGCCCTTGGGGCACCTAGTTGGCATCTGAATCGAAGAGCGAGGGGTCCAAATGGCTCCGTGGGGTCTGTTTTGTTTGCTGGCCCCTTTGTTGGGGAGTTTTGCTAGGGAAGCCAAAAGGAAGCCCACGCCCTATTTTAAGACAAGCCCAATGTGTGTCGTCTCCAAAGCCAACAAAACCTTCCACAAAGGGTTGCTTTTAGAGACATGACAATCCCTACCCTACCTTAAGGTCAAGGTGGGTTCTAGTCTTCCCCGTAACTAAGGAAATGGGATTCGTCACCAAAAAATGGCTAAAGCTCAAAAAGATGTACAAAAATGGCACCTTGGTAAATGGAACCAAAGACCAACACCTGCATAACCCTGGCTCTTTAATTTTGAGCCACACCCATGGGGATGGCTTCACTTCTGTTTTTTCTAGAAGGCATTGCCAATGACCAAACTGGGCTCCAAGAAGGCATCGCAAAAGCCAGGTCGCAGAGCGACCTAGCCAAAAACTTTGTTGCTGCTGACCCCCCTGCAAAAAGTGTTCAACTTTTGGTGGGTTTAGCGGAACACCCCTTCATTTCCGAAAAGGTTAAAGTCCAAAGATCCAACCCACTAGCAGACGAGAAAAGGGGTTGTGGGCCCTGCTCAACTAAGGGCTAGCTTCTGCACGCCTCGGCCAAAAACCCCGCTTCGGGCCCAGAAGTTGGGCATCTCGAATCGCGTCCTCAACCGATACCAACCCCAGATCTCCCGGGTACCTGAAAACCGCAGGGGCTTTGCCACATGGGAAATGGGACATCTCTGTAGCTGGCTAGAACATGAGGTTCCGTTCCGCCCACCTGGCTCATTTGCTCGTTCCTTTGGCTTGCAAAAACAAAGCAAAAACGGGTGAGCTCTCAGGACACCAGTGCACACACACATGCCGCAGTGCAGCATGCCGAGGCCCCCGACCCCCGCTGCATGCCCATCGGCTGGCCGGAAGGAGTTCCGATTTCCCCACTGAGAAACATCCACTTCCTCTGAGCTAAGTTGAGGATCTGGCCAAACATGGGTCCTCAAATACCATAGGCCACCGAAGTGCATCTCCTTTTCAGCCTTGATGGAAAACTCATCCAAAAGCTGGAACCCTAGTGGAACCCTGGTGGAACACTGGCGGAACCCTGGTGGAACCCTGGTGGAACCCTCGTGGAACCTTACCTCAGCGCCGCCCCGGACCACGCCGGAGCCTATCTGGGCTGAGACCCCAAGGAAAAACACTCGTCGAACAATACAAGCTTGAAACCCAAAAAATAGGACAAGACAAGTAAACCCACCAACAAGCATCAAGCTAGGGAAGAAACAAAGAAAGACACAAACACACGGACCTTCCGCCCAAAAAACAACAAAGAAATTGGGACGCCCCCACCACGCAACCAAAAAGCCATAAGCTCAGGTGATATCCCCAACAGCATGCGGTGCTCTTTTTAGGCTCGCACCACCCCGCAGCCCTCGCAGAACCTCGTGGAACCTTGGTGGAACCCTGGTGGAACCTTGGTGGAACCCTCGTGGAACCCTCATGGAACCTCCGCCCCGGACCACCCCGGAGCCTATCTGGGCTGAGACCCCAAAGCTTTCAGCTGGGGAAAAACGAAAGCAAGGTGCTAACATAAAAATAAGCTCAGGTGATATCCCAACAGCATGCGGTGCTCTTTTAGTGCTCGCACCACCCCGCAGCCCTCGCAGAACCTCGTGGAACCCTCGTGGAACCCTGGTGGAACCCTGGTGGAACCCTCGTGGAACCTCACCTCAGGGCCGCCCCGGACCACCCCGGAGCCTATCTGGGCTGAGACCCCAAAGCTTTCAGCTGTTGGGGAAAAAAGAGTGCCACATCCCCAAACCACAAAATCCAAGCCCGGGAATCCATTCCAAACCCACCGAGCCCGCCTGGGCCAGGGCAGGAGGCACCTGGAACTGATCCGAATCGAAGCCGATCCTTGATCTCAACCGGAAATGGGCGCGTGCCCCGACATACCCAACTACGCCCGCGGCTTTTGGGGAGGGAAAGGGTAGAAAAACCTGAGCTTCTCCGGCAAAAACCAGGAACGATCTGGGTTTCCCCGGCAAGAAACCGCACTTTTTGAGTCAGGGGTTGGAAACGGGTCGCCAGTTGCTTGTTGCCTGCGACTGTTGGCAAAGCTGGAAGCAAGAGCAACTTGGCTAGTTGGCTTTGAGGTACCCCTTCAGATTGACGGGAAACCAAAAGGACACCTCTGCGTGTCTCAGGGCGGGGCTTCGTCCGTTGAAGGGCTAGGCCCCTGGATGAGTCTCGGTTTTGTACAACCCGAGAAGCCAATGGAGTTGCTTAAACTGGGGATTCCAGCTGTAGGCCTTTTGGGAAATTCAATGGATTGTTCTGGCAGATGGGGCATGAAACCCACCTAAGCCAGTGGAACCCATCTATTTCCAACCAAACTCACCGATCAAAAGGACACCTACCTGGGCAGTAGTGGGTTAAATGGAAATCCAATCGTTAAACCAACCAAAACAGCTGAAAAACAGCCTCTCCCAGCTTTAAGGCTAAAAACCAAGCCACCGAACCTCCGGTGTCCTTTTGAAGCGCTCCTGGACCTAAAACCAAACCCACCGCGTCACACGCCAAAACCAAAACCGCCGCCGTTTCGGTGTGGCCCCTCTGTCAACAAGCCTTGGCCTTGAACCCAAGAAACGCCAGGGGCGGGCCAGTTGGGTCAACTTCAAACCACCAGACCACAGGTTTTGGTCAACATGGTTCCACTTGCCAAGGTTCCATTTGGGGGGTATCTATTTTTGACCCCCTCTTTGTTTTGGATCAAGGGAACAAACCAATGCCCCTTTGAGTCGCCAAAAAATGGGTGTGGCTCAAATTAAATCTCGCTGCGGATGCTTCTCCCAAGCGATTTGTTCGGATAAACCTTCTTTTGGTTTTCAGTACCACCCAAAGGGGCTCTCTTCTAAAGTGCACACCTAACTATCGTTTAAACAATCTCGCATTGGTTTTCCAGCAAAGAGGGGCTGGTTGTTTGCGAACCTCTCGTGGTTCACAGTGCAAGCTTTCCGCCCCCTGCGAAGCCTGCGCGCATGGGACCTGCCACGTCGGTGTGCCTCTGGACCTTTTAGGACCCTTTCGGAGTCATTCATGCTATGATGGGCCAAATCCGAAGCCGATAAATTCTGGGGGACAAACACCCACCAACTGCAGAACTCGTCCAGTGGCCATGTGTTTTTCTTTCTTGTTTTTTTTTTTCTGCGGGCGCACAAATCTTGTGTCATGGAGTTCTGCACCCGAGGGCTTCTCCAAGTGCAAAACTTGCTCAGTAAGGAATGACCTAGGGTTTTGGGAATGAACCCATGGGTCCCCGTTTATTGGAAGCCACCAGTTGGGACTCGGATTTTCATCGGGGTCATTCCATAACTCTCCTTCCGATCGCATCTCTCGCCTCGCGATCGCAACTCAAAACTCAAAACAGCGATGCTGCGATGCCAGAAGCAAGTTCTCACCATTCCACCAACCCCTCCCATGTGCGACCGTTTATTTTTTTCCAAGTTGGGTTGAACATCTCCTGCATCCCTGAATTTCGCGCGAGGATGCCGGAATGCCGGAATACCTCTTGAGTCTTTGAAAACAAAGAGGAAAAAGGGTGCCACTGAACAACTGAGACAAGGGTTTCACTCATCGAACCCATGGAGAACCTCCATCCCGATTGAGAGGATTCTGACTATCCCCAGAGTTTTTCTCATGTCACATATGGGCGTTTGGAAGGAAGCGATCCTTCTGCCTATACCCTGACAAAAGCACACACGCTTGGATGAGATACCCACAAGCGTTGCCCTCTTCCCCCGCCCACCCCTGCCCGCTTGGACCAAACAATCCCGACCTGTTTCGAGCTAGGGGTGTTTGCACATACCTCCTTTACATCAACTCCCGCGTGACCGCATCTTACCTAAGCTCGCTGTTGCTCCTGCTACATCCCAGCCTGCTCAAGGGCAAGACAAACCATTGAGGGTGGGTTGACAAGCTAAGGAGGCATGTTGAGCAAACGCTGGTTGTGAATCAAAACGAGCTGGACTTGTTCGGACCAGGTGAAAAGCCTTCCCTAGGCTTGGGACCTCCATCAGCCACAAAAACCCTTGACGGTCCTCAGTCTTTCCAGAGATTATTGTCCGGAAACTTGCCAAATAGCCAGAAGAACGTCTGGCTTTGTCAAAGAATCATGGTTGACAAGAATGCCCTCAAAAAGGAACTACCTTGTCCTCTTCCAGTGGTCCAATGATGTTTAGGGATGGCGCTCACCCACTAATTGTCGCACTTGGTCTTTGTCCTCCTGGCTCAACCCTACCTGCCCAAACGCGCCAAGTCACGGCCGGCTGAAGCCTTTTGTGTCAATTGAATCGACGATGCGGCAGAAATGCGAGATGTCCGGATCTTTGGGCGGGCGGCGAAACAAGGTCGGCATCATGAGACTGACTTGAGATATTCGGCCAGACGCGAACTCCTTGGGATTTCAGTTTGTTCCCCCCCCCAAAAGAGAAACAAGAAAAGATCATGACGTCTTAAAATGGGGTGGTGTCTGAGCGGGTTTTTACCCCACCATCCAAACGCCTTGATTGAATTCTTGCACACCGCCAATGCACTAGCACGACAATTCCTTCTGTAACTGCTTCATGTTGATATTGAGCGCTGCTCCAGTAGATGCGGGTCCTTTTTGCCGCTCAAGATGTTTTAAATGGGTATCCTTTTTGGGTTGTTTTCAAGTTCCCATTTCAAGACACAATGGAGCCAATTGTGCAGCGCTCCAAAACTGCATTGACGTTTGCTTCAGCCAACAACTGACACAAGGCTTTATACAGGCCCTGCTACAAACCCTATGAAGCCAGGCAGTGGAACGCCGCTTGCTAGAATCGCCAAGTGGTACGGTTGTTTGACCAAAACAGGCGTACCCAGGGTTCCTGAATCTACCTTGGGATCAGACTTGAACCCAGTTCCCGCCTGTGAAATCAACCCCTCCCGGGTTTAAGTCTACCTTCATAAAAGGAAGTCGTGAAAGGTAGATCAACGACCCCCTGGATTCACCAGCCCGCCACCTCGCCTCTATCGACCACTGGCCCCCAAACGGGGCGCCGACGGCCGCCAAAAAACGAGAAACAAGGAACTTGGCACAGGAAACTCCACTCATTCCGAAAATCAGATCAAAAAATTCCAGAGGATCAGATAAACCAACTGCTTCTTCAGCATGATTCAACGCAGCACACTTCGGCTATGCCCGAATCGGCCGCTGGCACATTGCTAGCTTCAGCTTCACCCGCGCACGCTGCACCGGGACTTTATGCCTTGGATCGTGCTTTGGGCTTCAAGTCCCATCCAAACTTCGCCAAGGGGCACCTGAGAACATTGACCAGGGGGAAACTCCCACAAAAAACCAAAGCAAAAAGTGACGGGGCAGTCAAGGGGCACCTGGAGGCCGGGGCAGTTGCTCCGGCCATACAAGGCCGCCGTCTGGCAGTGGGTGGTGGTTGTAGTTCCTCTTTTGCAAAAGAAAGGCGCCTGAAGCCTCTGTGACGCTCATGCGGTATACCCAAAAATGAAAAAGCCACAATGGAGACTCCAGGTGGTTAATCCCCTTCCATGTCCCCGAAATGTATCCGAGAGGGTATGTCTGAGCATAGCTCGCTCAAGAGGTACAGGTTGACAATTGAAATTGACTGAACATCGACCATGGAAAAAGTGGACCAGCATGGGAAAACCTGAAAATTGGACCAGCATCGGAAAACCTGAAAATTGTCTTGCTTCGGGTTGCCTTCACCAACATGAGAATTGGAAAATCATTGCACGGTGCCCTGGTGCTTGTGATTGACATTTGATGACTTGTGAATGTGTCCCTTGCAAATGACAATGTCAACTTCAGCTGGACGTCCATACTAACCAAAAGGAGGTCCAACTGAACGCCACACCCAACGGAGCGCCCTCCCTTGGGTATCCCCCAAAAAACCTCCGTGGAACCGGGCCGGTAGATCTCCTTGAGATCCTCGGGAGGGCGCTTTGAAACGTGCACCCTGAGCAAAACTCAGCCGCGGGCCAAAAGTGCGACGTGTAAGATCGCACAAATGAGGCCACCTGATATTTGTGAACATCCTGAGGGTTCTCGAAAAACTACCATGAGGCACCAGCTCGACAGTGGAACAAGAAGCAGTGGCTGCAAATTGTGGAATTGGTGGATTCCGCCACAAAGTACCAAAGGGCACTTGAAAAGGGACCTCAAAACATGGCCAATCTTACACCCCCTGCAATCGTTCACAGTTTGCTCTTCGCATGAATATAGTCTGTGACCACACCAGTGCGATTGCACGAATGAGAGGCTGCCGAAAGGCAAAGATTCCGACAGAGGGGCGGGGAGGGCTGGCTGGTGAGCTCAGTGGACGTGGAATCTGCTTATTGAGGTCGTCAGCATCAAGGCATGCAAGATATGTGAAGAAAAGAAGAAAAAGAGCGGCGTGCACGGCTTCCTACGCGACGCTTGGGATACTGTACCACGGGCAGCAAAAAAAAAAGGCAAGCGCCTGTGACGGCCTCGGCCTCGGCCAAGGAAAGAGCTCCGTCTCGGAAGAGCAGAAAGAGCGGAAAAGGACAAACCACAGACTTCCTCTCCAAACGGGTGCTGCTCTGAGCTCGGAGTACGGTCAGTATCGGATGCAAAAGTGCCATGGTACATTGGGGATGGGCATGCCGAAATATAGCTTCAATGATAGGCAAACTTCAGCCTACGAGACTCGGGGATGGTCGGCGGGAATGTGATCTGGTCGGGATACGTTTCTGGCACGACTCAAGCAAGGAGTGAACATATGTGACCCCCCAAGAAGAAGCGTATCTCCAACCATCTGAGGAAGGGCTACAAGCAAGGGGAGCCAAGACTGGGGGGGATCTTTGAGAGAATTAGGCAACCCACCCGGGAAGGGGGGGGCGGCTAATGTCAGAAGGGGAACTTCCCCCCAACTTGACAAGAAAGTTCGACAGATTCTCGCCATCCCGTAATAGACTGATTTCCACGTGACGCTGAGGGAAGCGGAGGCTGAGCCCTTCAGGACGCACGCAACCTACTGCCTCCCTGGCTGCAAGCTCTGCAAGAAAGTTACCGCTCTGTTTGCAAGCAGTCCCGGGGCGGCATGAAATTCTTAATGGCCTCTAATTTGTTCAAAGGACGGATCTCTAGGTCCCTGAAAGGTATTCTGAACTGCGGAGGATATCAACATTGTGGTACGAGAATAGGAGGCAAAACATCCTGGCCATTCAGATGTCTCCCCCCAAGAAACTGCAGAAGCGCCAGAGGTCATGGCAAGGCCCGATCGCTTTTTGGGGCAACACCCTACATTCCCCTTTCAAACCTTCAGCTTCAAGATCATCTCACTGGGTACCTTTGAGACATACCTTTCCGTGAGCAACAAGCAGTAGGCGTGAACCGTTTCCTGCTGAAACCGAACAACGCCAAGTGCCGAAACCCAAACGAGGCTCAGTCCAGTCTGGCTCTGAAAACCGGGAAAGCGCCCTGTGGGATGCTGCCTCAACCTGAGAACCTGAGAACTGGGAACCCAGGAGTCATAAACCCGGCTGGATAAAAAACTGGGCTGTTCTCTGATCCCCTGCGGAAAAAAAGCCAAAAAGCAACTTGCGGCTTAGTGGAAACTAGCCAGCTAAAACCGACCAAAACCAAATTCCGGGTGGCTAGGAACCACCAAGTTCGACCCACGTTTAAAGGAAACACCCTACGAATCTCAAGGGTTCAAAGGTTGACTTCGGAATTAGAAACCCCTGTTCTATTAAGATGGGTGTGTTTTGGTTCTAGTTAGGTTCAGACCACTTTTGGAGGGGAACACTCCCATACTACATTCATGGGCCCGGTTCATTCATGCTGGGTCAACCTGAATCGCGGCCGCTCAAAAAACACCAAACCGCTCCAAGCTGCGACCTCATCCTCATGAGTCGGCCGGCTCAAAGCCACACCTGCGCCCAGCGAGCCGGAACTGGAGTGCATGTGACGTAACGGATGCTTAGGAAAACCCATGATGATTATATATGTATATATATACTGCACACATCAACGTAAATTTACATACACAAATACATATGTATATACACATACATGTGTTGCGTGTGTACTTATATATGTATATACATATATACATATCTATATATACATATATATATATATGCATATACATACATATTATATATATACATACATATGTTGTGTATGTGAAAATTGGGGGGCCCGTGTTGGTTGCACCCCAACCAACAACTGATGAACAGAACCAGACCCCAAAAAGCCCAAAAGTCTTCAATCGGTTGCGTGTGATGCAGTTAGGTGAAGTCACTGCCGAAGCATGTAAAAGGCAAACACATACATGTTTAAATCATGTATATAGATGCTGCATATATATATATACACACACATGCATTATAGTACTTAGCCATACGAATTCATTTCTGTTCCAGCACAGAGGAAAAAAGACACCCATCCAAAACTGAGCCCCACATGAGGGGCTATCATGGGTGAGCTCGCGTTATTCCCAGGCAAGCTCGTAATTCGCGCCTCAGCAAAGGGAAGTTTGTGCGCATTGGGCAAGGCTTGTCTAGCAAAGCAAAGGAGATTTAGCTGCCCCACCCAAGCTACGCTGGCAAAGGGGTTTTGTGTTCCATCTCTGCAACAAAGGGCCAACAAGACAAACACAAATACAAGGACTGCAAGTCATAGTGGGACGGCCATGAAAAGAAGCCTGCCGGAGCCCCTAGACGGCACAATGATTGGTACTGCTCTCATGTTTGACCAGAAACACTCTGTCGGCTTTCGCGTATCCATGCTATCTGGGACCCGTATCTTCCTTCGCTACCCAAACCCAAGGTAGCCCCCAATGAGAAAATGAAGAGAGCCTAGAAAACAAAACATTCAACACGGGCCAATCGTAGTTTCAAGTTGTATTTAGTTTCAGTGGCATAAATCCAACTCTAAAATTCCAAAAGGTACTGCTGAGCACCGCCAAGCAATGACGACCGTTTGCCTACAGCTTGGTTGTCCAACTCTACCCAGGCGCCTGGACTGTCACTGCGCACTGCAAGCCTTGCGCGTTGCCGCGGCACACTTTGGCGGTCTGCTCCGAAATCCCGCAAAGGCCACCTTTTGGGCGGAGAAATGACCTCCAAATGGCCTTTTTCGAGGCCCAACAACTCCCATGCAGGACCTGCCTAACACAGGGTCCCATGATGTTCGGGGGGGGGGGGGTAAAATCAGCTGGGTCAGGCCCTGGTATGCGACTGATTCTTCCCCTTGCTTGATGGTCACCGTGAATTGCGGAGCATCGGCCGTTTCGAGCTTGAGAGGGCTTGGTGCAAACGCCGAAGGCAAGGACTTTACAATCCCAAACGGTTTGGGCTTGCAAAACACTGTTGTGTGTGTGTGTGTGTGTGTTTTTCCCGTAGACCCCTACTAAAAACTTTGCCAAAAAAAAACACTAAGCACTTGCCAACAATGGTGAAGCGGACCTTTGCCAAGCACTCGGGTGTGAATGCTCATCAGACCCTTGTTGAACATCATTGACATGGAACTACTTGGCAGTCAAGAATAGGGTAACCTCAAATGGGCTGCCCTGGCAAATAGAAAGGACTAAAAACCTGCAGTCCAGATCCTGGTTGTTTAACTTTGGCCCACACTCATTTGTTAGGGTCTTCGCCAGTAGAATTCATGGCCACTTGCCCATGTTCAACCTAAGCAAGACAGAGATTACATCCACGATTGCAACTGAAGAAATTGCCCGTCGTATCCCGCTTGCCAGTTCTTAACTGTGATTTTTTCTGGGTGGCGTGTTCTTTGTCAACACAAAACGTTGAGAAATACCTAAGAAAGGAACTGAAAGGCTGGAGATATGAGGTGATCACCTGTTGGAACCTTGACTAAATATGGCTTGGGCAAGCAAGCATGGCTGTAAGGCTGCGATTGCTGGTTGGTGAATCCAAAACCCTGGTCGGTGAGACGGGTGATTTCCACGTGCGAAGGGTGATATGTCGATCGATGTGATACCTCTTGTGACCCTGGTATGAATCCCTGGTTCACGGGATTACTTGTGGCAAGCCAGGCAAGCCAGGCAAGCCAGGCAAGCCCAGAATGGATTCCTTGGACAGTTGGACACACTCAGCCTTTGATGGTGTTTTCGGAAGTAGCTTCCATGAGGGGTTGAAAACGGCCCCATTCGAACAGCGACCAAAACTCTTTATTTGGCCATTGAACCTGCGCCAAATGGATCTGCAAACAGTTCTCCCTTCTGCTGGTTGGAAGGGAAATTGGTGAAAACCCAAAGGCAAAAAGGGAAGAAGCTGAGCTAGGCAATGTAAACAGGTGGGTCGCTCTTTGAAAGGCCGCGGTTGTTTAGCTTTTTATTGGGCCAGCAAAACCCTATTGTCGCCATAGCTTGCTCTCTAAGTACTTGTGCCCGAATAGGGGGCACCTTCAAAATGATATTATCTTGGTTTCCCGGAAAAGGCAACAAAGAAAAACGCATGCTACACCACCGTATGACCTTTAAAATTGTCTTGAATGGAGGGCCTCTTTAATTATCTGATGCTCAGAGCAACCAAGAAGGGGTCCCATAAGCACCAACACTTTGTACAAATGTTTGGTTTCCTTGAAGACTTCCGCACCGCCCTCCAAAAGAAACACACATCAGCTCTATTTGTTTAAAATGCCTTGGTCGTGATTAGAATGTATATTCTATTGTTTGCGTCCCTTTGACTGGCAAAATGTAAAATGCATCCTAAGTCTACCCCAGTGGTGGGGACTTCCCGGTTTCCTTGGGGACCCTCTCCCCAAGCACTGCAAACCCGCCGCCTCGCTGGCAGCACCACGCTGCCCCTCGGCGACCTCCGGCGAGCAATTCGAATCCGACATGCCAAAAGCAAGCGGGGTCTCTCGGTTTTTTGAGGCTGCCCGTCTTTGCCTTCTGTGGCCTTAAACTCAGTTGTTCAGTGACCCTGGAAAAAAGGAGCCTTTTTTGGGGAAGACCATTTTAGTTGGGCAGCCACCCAAAGAAAAGGGATAAAGGGAGCCACTGAACAACTGAGTAAAGGGAACCCAGAAGGACACCCACCATTTTAGTGAGTGCCCTAAAACAAGACACACCCATCTTGCTAATCAAAGGAGAAAGTGAGCAAACCGGTGAACGACTGGCAATGGGAAAAGCACAGACTTGTTTGTGAGGGCGTTGCTGGGCACGGCAATCCTCAAATATTTTCGAGTTGGTGGCGTGCATTGGTTTGGATTTGGATTTGAGCCCCTGGTTCTTGTAGAGGGTAAATGAAAAACTGTCCTTAAGCACCGAACCCTTGGGCTCCAAACCACCAATCCTATCAGGCCAGGTGTGCTCCAGAGACCGTGGAACAAGGCTCACTGAGCCGTAGTTTCCAATCGTTGGTTTCCTTTGAAGACCCCCTGTCCGTTTTCCGATCCGCTGCTAAAGGTTTTGGACTTTCAGTGGGTTAAATGCAAACCCAACCGCTAAGCCCCCTAAAAACCGCTAAACACCTGCGGAACCGCCGAGTTTTCGGGGTAAGCTAAGTCCCCGTTGGACAAACCCAAAGGATCGAAACGGTTTGCGGCCAAAAAGAAACTGAGACGCTCACCCCTCTCTTTGCCGAGCACAGGGCGGCAGCAGCGGCAAGCGCGTCATCTGCGGAGCTTTGAAGCCTCGGGTTCGATTTTTGCCGAAGGTAGGCCAAGGAAAAAACCACTGGGCACGGTTTGATGCCTGCATACCCTCGAAAAAATACTTCGCTTCGAGCAATCCCCACCCTACACTCTGACGAGCTTACGACCGTTACAACAAATTCCTCCACATCCTAGAGACTTCGACTCCAAATTCCCATCGGCCCTTTTGGACATTAAGCAAAACGAGACTGGCGAGCTGCTCTGGCGGGATACTGGCGCGATCCACTGGCGAATGCTGGCGAGCCGCCCCGGCTTGATACTGGCCGGATTCTCGGCGGGATCCACTGGCCAGCTGCTCTGGCGGGATACTCGGCGGGATCCACTGGCGAGCCGCTCTGGCGGGATACTCGGCGGGATCCACTGGCGAGCTCTGGCGGGATACTCGGCGGGATCCACTGCGAGCCGCTCTGGCGGGATACTCGGCGGGATACACTGGCGAGCAGCTATGGCGGGATACTGGGCGGGATCCACTGGCGAGGCCTCTGGCGCGATACTCGGCGGGATCCACTGGCGAGCTCTGGCGGGATACTTGGCGGGATCCACTGGCGAGCCGCTCTGGCGGGATACTCGGCGGGATCCACTGGCAAGCTCTGGCGGGATACTGGGCGGGATCCACTGGCGAGGCGCTCTGGCAGGATACTTGGCGGGATCCACTGGCGAGCTGCTCTGGCGGGATACTCGGCGGGATCTACTGGCGAGCTGCTCTGGCGGTGGGTGGGGGCATGGTGTAAAAGCATCGCAAACGCGGATTCCAACATAAAATCTACCTGTCGGGTGGGGAAAAATGAGGCAGAACACCCATCTAAACCAGTGATTCCCCATCTATTTCTAATAAAACTCTCTGGTAAATGACATAACACCAATCAAACCAGTGCCATCTATTTCAAACCAACCTAAACAGGACACCTATGCTTGGATGTTGAGAAAAGGCAAGTTGCTTAGACCCTAAATAAATTCGGAAGGAAACCCTCAAATGGCCTGCTCTCGTGGATTGGTAATTGAGTTGTGGGGTCTTTGGTTGTTGCCAACTTTTGTTGCATGGCACTCATGTCAGTTGCATTGTCAGGATTATTGTTGTCGCTACCCTTGTCTCTGGCGCTGGATTGCATTGTTGCACGGCTTTTCGTGTTCTAAGTTGGGCAGAAACCACCGGGAGGTAACGAGCAACTTTGTTTGTGAGTGTGTCCTTTTGGGGCAAACTAAATCCAAATCAAACTGCCTATCTTCCGAAACCAAAGCCAGGCTCCTATTTCCACAAACCTTGGGGCGAGTTCTGATTGAAGAGTTCTCTTAGCTGTGTGGGTAGGGGGGTCTTGTGTCGGCTCTCCTGACAACGGGCTCAGGCTTTTGGCCTTACAAAGAAAAAAGGCAAAAGCCGTGTAAATCTGGAAACACCACAGGCCCCGTACTTTGTCGCCTTCACATCGATTTCTTTGGTACCACAAGTGGCGAGCGGGCCCCGCCTGTTAGATCCATCTCCTCCTGCCATCTCCTGAAAAACCAAGGGACGCTATGAAGCTTCTGGGCAAATCCCTGGATGGCTTACAGTACCTCACTGCCGCAAAGGGCAAGACATGAAAGGTTGACCTTTGGGGGCATTTGCTAAAAGTAGACTAACAGGGAAAACCAACAAAAGTTGAAAGGTTGGTATTGAACTACTGAGCTACCCTCCAAACCACTACACTCAGGAGGTTCATGGGACATGCAGTCACTGTATAGCTAGAATATGAGCGTATATAACCCTCCCGGCCCTTTCCCCTGAGAGATAATGTTCATGGTTTTGGTAGTGGTGGACACCACCAAGTTTCGTGGCAAGGCACAAGAAGACATTTGCTTCTCACCACTTCTGCAACATATGCAGCAGAGATGGAAAGACGTCCCCAGGTTGGCGGGTGTGGCGTGCGGCCCAGTGGGGCAAGTCAACGACTGGGCCGCTGCCGCGAATTCAACGGCGTGGAAGGCCACAAGTCTGGGCCATCCAACGCGACAAGTACCAGGCCCCATGTTTTTTGCCCATTCTGAGACAGAATCGCTGGGTTCACCGGCCAAAATGTTTGAACTGCTTGGGCCTTGACTAAATGATGAAGACGCCAGCAAAAAAATATTAAAGCTTCTCAACTCAAACGACAACAAAGAGTCACCCCCTGAAGTGGTAGGTTTCAAAGGGACACACACACACACACACATCTGTGTCTGACTTTGATCAGGTCAAATGACACATCCCCAGGACGAGTCTGACGTGCCTGCATTTAATCACCAGGTCAAAACATCTATTGAACGAGTTTTCGGTCTGCTCAACTGTACATCCCCACAGCCCACCAGCAAGACCCTTGCCAGTCCTCACGATCGATCCGGCCTGCGCAACCCTCACCGCGAAGTCCGGATGCCAAATTTACGGCAAAATCTACGCTGACATGGGGCTGTCTTTTCATTGGGAGCCATCTTTTGGTTGGTTTTAAAGGCAAACCAAAAGGAGAACCTGTATTTTGCGGGGGTCCCCCTAAAACAAAGACGCACCGGAATGGGCAATTGTGGGCAAATTGAGCGGAAACACATTCTGGATGCTTTCTGGGCAAATAGAGCACCCGCCATTCAGCAACCATTGCCTCCGGAAGCACAAGGTCCACATCGGCCATATCTCGGGCTAGTTCAAATGGAAATCAAAAGGAACCTCGATCGCCCGTTGTCCTTGTCGTTTCGCCCTATTCTTGAGACTTTGCCAGAAACATTTCGTATCGGACAGCCCGTGTGTTTGGAGCAAGTGAACTCAGCGCTATGGTCTTCACCAGCATTGGAGCCCAGACATGCTTTTTCTCGAACAGTCCAAGCAAGCACATCCTTGTAAATCTCTTCCAGCCATCGATTATTTGACTGTCAACCCATGTTCCATTAAACAGCCCACGTTTTGACAGTCAAACAGTCTTCCGTCCAACCCAGCAGCCCAACAGTCTTTACCAGTTCTTTCGGCAGTCAATTTGGTTTTCGATATCTCGTTTTTCGCGGCGGCTTCCTTTGTCATCCCGGGCCAACTCCTGTGGGCCTTTGTCAGTCCACAGATACTTGGCCCGCTGAGTACTCAGCATAAGGGTGAATGCACATGTGTCAAAATAGGGGACCCCCAAAACGGCGGTGTTTCTGTTGGTTTCCCTTCAAGCCAACCTTACATGGGGTGCCCTCCACTCCGAAGTTTCGGAAGGTTGACTTGAGATCTGAGTCAGACTGAAAACCCTCGTATCGAAAATGGGCCCAAAAACCGATTTATGTTGAGACTATCTCATAACAAGCTTTGAGCTTCTCTCATGTGAACAAGGGGACTTCCAGCTGAACTCAAAGCCATGCACCTTCTAGGGGAAGCTTCCAATTCCATTCTGAACCCAGGGATCCGGATCTTTTCAGGAAACCATCAAAAACCCAGGGGAACAGCTGGTTTTTGGAAAAGCAAGATGGTCGAAAAGAATGGGGAATCAATTCCTTGCCTTTGTTGCTCTGTCGATTTAACCTGGTCTACCGGGTACCGCAAAAGAACCCTAAATGTCCAGAAAAAGGAGCCACCAAACTCCTGTCATGCGGACACAATGAACATTGGCTCGTGTGAAAACAAGCAAGGGGGCGGGCCAAATAGCACCTGACGTGTTTCAAACAGTTTTGGGGTTGGCTATGGGAAGCACCAACCCACATACAGTATCGTGAGTTATTATCCATTTTTTCCCAAAACGGGTGCTGGATTTTATTTGACACGCATGTTGATCTCGTTGCAAAATCTACAATTCAACCGAACGGATCGGAGCCCCAACAAAGGAAGCTGCACCTTGGGCGTCGTGCCCCACAAACGTGAGATCCGGATCGCCACAACGGGGCAAACACGGTCAAACTCAACTCAAGGTTTATTGACCCGGGCTCATTCCCCAGAATAAGAGGAGCTGCTACCACCGACAGATCCCCTCGCAGAAACCCATCCACCGGCCTAAACTTGAACCCAGTGTGCTTCTGACATCTTGCTTGACGGCATCAGGCCAAGAAAGGGATCAACAAATGGGCTCCTTGCGCCTTGCATTCGGCCCTGTGTGGCGCTGCTGTTTGTCAGCACCTTCCTTGTGCAACAAGTTGTCTCTTCATGCGCTCCCTGTTCTGTTGTCTTTTTGTTTTGTGTACTGTTTCTGTGCTTCAAGCAGTGTTTTTTTTTCCTGTTTTGTGTTTTTTCTTTCTGTTCTTTCTTCTTTGATCTTTTGTCAGAACCCACAGAAACTGCTACCGTTTTCATAATTCTGGAAGCGGCTTTTGGGCCACCCCTCGTTGGCTTCCTGGCGTTCATTCAGAGTACCCCCGAGATTCTGATCGCGGGTGCCTTGTGCCAATTTCTGGACATCGCGGTCATGTGGCCATGGGTCAAAATCCAAAATTCCGTACCCCCCAGTGAACATCCGATTCAATCCAACCACTAAAATTGATTCTAAAATGGGTGGTGAATTCACCTACCAACCAAAATGGTACCATTGGTTTTGACCCACAGCCTTGTGAGTAAAAAAACTCTTTTTTCAAAATTGCCTCGTGCCAATGTTTGGATCTCACTTCGACCAAAATCAACTCTGAACGACCCAAACCCCCAAAACCCCCAAACCCCCAAACCCCAAGCATACACAGGCCTCCAGGATCTCGTTCCGCCTCGCTGAAACGAAACCCAAGTGGGTGGCTCGTCGTTTTTGAGCTTGGACCCCCCAAAGATGGTGTGCCTTTTGGGGTACCCTCAAAGAAGGACAAACCCCTGTTCAAAAATGGTTGGGGCTGGAAATGTTGATGATCCTAAGGAAAGAATTCAAATAGATTTCTTAGCTCCAAACTAAGACCAGATTGAAGCTATGTCACATATTACATACTATGTGCCAAACAACCAGCTGCAATAGAGGTGTGCATGCCGTATGACGCGAAAAAAACAGGCCGCTTGAGTCGGCAACCATCTTGCTGTTGTACTCCTCAACGGAGCTGTCTGCAGCATTCACTTCTGCAGACTGACATAATTAGCTGGAGCCCCGTCCAAGGATCTCGTCAAGCAGGCAATGCACATTGCCTCAGCCAAAACCATCCCGATTTTGGGGAACACTTTTCCTGCTGTGAATCCATGGAGAAGCCTTTCCCACGGTTGGTCCGAGCGCCAAGATTCAGCACCAACCCTGGACATCGATGCCACTTAGCGCCATACAGTAAGCACGACCCAGCCAGCTTTGCATGGTGATCTTGGCAGCACGTTCACGAGGTCAAACAAAATGCAAAGGCAAAAACAGCGGCAAACTGAAAAGGCCAACGCCGGATTGGAATCCGAGAGAAAGACTGCTCACGAGGCGTTGGCACAATCAACTCAAGATACCTTGAAAGGCCCACCCGGACCCACCAACTCAAGCGAACACGACTCAAGGGGCCGTGTGGCTTTGAAAAGCAAGTCAATGATCATCTAACACGGATCCACCCTTAAGAAAACAGCAGCCCCTAACAAAAGCCAACTCTGTTGACATGAACCTGCTGGCATTGCTTGTGAAAAATTTGTCATGTTGGTCAAACCCAAGTCGGGTTGATGGCCCGAGGAGAGTCTGACTCGAGAGTGTTAAAATGTAATCTCTTGGCGACCCAGCATTGACTGAGAATTCGGAAAACACGTCTGGAGTTTCTCATCCAAAATTAATGATCCGTTGAGGCTCCATGGGCAGGATACGTCGGGCCCTTTTACTTTCCGGTATCCACTTTAAAATGGCAGCGCAAGGGGCATTGACGTGCCTGCCCCCCCACCCCCAAAAAAAGCCACCCCCCGATAGCACCTGAGCCCAAGGCCAAAGCGGCACGGAGATCGGGGGGAGCGCCCTCAACTCCAGCCTTGCAGGAGGTTTCTCTCCAAAAAAGGCAGCAATCGTTTTACCCAAAGAGATTTGCCAACCAAAGGACAGTGGATAAAACCTACCTTTGCCCTATTTGACTGAGACTCGAGCCTAATTAATACCTTCCACCACGAATTTGCGGCGCACCCACTTGGTAGGCTACACGGTTATAAGGGATTCCAACTTGGAAGAACTTGGCTTTGTTACTAGGCAACGTGTTGCGTCAACGGGGGGGGCTTGCAACAGACAGAGTTGCCCTAAACGTCAGGTGTGGGCCTGGCGTTTTGGCTGAGCCTTCGCAGACCTTCCGCAGCCCCGGGCTCCGGGACTCCCGGCGCCGCGGGCGGCTCCTTCGGATCGGATCCGCAAGCGCGCGGGCGGTTTGGCGCAGCCCCGATTCGCATCGCTTGAATCAGAAAAAGCCATGAACTGTCGGGTTTAATGGATATTGTCCGGGTCCGGGCAACCTATGTTAATCCTAAATCGGAAACGAGGAAGAAAGTCTCAGCGAGAGACTTTGCCCCAGGCAATCTAGGCACGTTGCGCCCAAATGGCAAGGGTGTGCCTTGTTGATTGCGGGCCCTTTGGTGGACATCATGAAATATGCCTCTTTTTACCACGGTTTTGCCGTGAGAAATCAGGTGAGTGGTTGACTTGGTTACCTATGGTGAACGGAAGTGGGCAAGCGAGTCAACGAAACCAAGGTCCGCCATTTCAGATGTTTTTGTTCCACTCTGGTTGGAATCCACCCACTCGGCCGTTTGTTTCTCTGCAGAAATCTAGGACAAGCCACCCAGAGTCATCTGTCTGCGCGAAGGCTAAACGAACAGGGATCCTCGGCTTGACTCAAAACGATTCGCAGTCCGTTTCAACGAAAAACCGCAAGAAACACAACCAGATCAAGTCAAATCCTTTTTGACCAGTGGCAGCATATTATATACCCCCAGTCAAAACACCATTGTTCCTTTTGAATCTTGGGCGTTCAATGGCAATTTAACATGTCTTGCTAAACAATGAGCAAGGTTGCGAAACTAGGGATACTGGGAATTAGGTTGAGTTGGTCTTCGACCCCAACTCAAAAGTAAAACAAGTGCCGCTAGATCACGGCACACTGTATGCATTGGACTAAAAAGGGTTGTGTCCTTGGTCAAGATACAGGCTTAGTTACTGATCAACCAGATGGCATCAGTTAGCTGAGGCCAAGCCATATGGGTGGCTCGTTTTCTTGAAGGATACTGGTCAGCTAAAGGGAAGCCAAGGGGATAACGTTGCAGCATGCAAAAAGGGGGTGTCCTGCTTTTGAGACAAACCTCTTGACCTTTTAAGCCAGGTCAACAGTACTTTTGGCTTCTGAGAGGGTAGCTCGGCCTTCGGAGGCATGTCCGGAACTGGGACGGGCTTTCCTGGGAGCGGGCGGGTGCAGCACACTGCACCTGTGCGCTTTGTTGTGTCCACCTGAAGTGTCTCTGTCACTTTATGGCCAATGGGAGCACTTCAAAGCCCTCCCCCCCCCTGATTTCGCTTGGATGCTATGACAGCTGGCGTGGCAGGCTCCAAGCCTTCCAAGACAACCAAAAGAGGGTTCCCGGGGAACAAAAAAAAAAAAAACGTTAACCCCAATACTATGCCCCTCCTTTTAGTGAGCCGTTGGGTCGTAGTGGTTGGTGTGGTGGGAAGTCGGTCTGGCTCCATTGAGTCTCCCCTTGTTCAGAACCCTAGCTCCAAGTACCCATGAAGCCTCAATCCGAGACCAACCCCTCTCTTGCTCACGCGCCGCTTCCTCCCAGTTGGGGTTTGGAGCCCGGTTCGGCGGTTAAGGGATGCTTTCCCAGCAACCCTCTACGAAAGCAGCAGTTCAAATCCCAGCACCACCCATCCAAACCAAGGAAGGATTACCCAAATGTGGGTGGGATTTTACAATCAAAACATGCTTGTACCGTCTAAAGAAGGGGCAACGCCTAGTATGATGAGTCTGAAGTTTTTGCAACCAGTCAAAATCACATGCCTCTAAGGTGCTCCCCAAAAGCGGTTGCTTCCATTTGTTTCCTGGACAGAAGGAGGACGCCACCCCAAATAAAAGCCTGCAATTACACAATAGGCCCACTTTTTGTTGCCGCTTTGGGATGAACGTTACAAGCCATTCAAACCCTCTTTCAGAGAAAAAACTATTTCCCCAGCTTCCATACCACGGTGGTACACTAAATTCGTAGGTTCAACCGGGCCCCAGCTGGGAGAGGAGCTTTACCCCATCGACGAACAAAGATTGCTCCGACCTGATTGATCAGACGGGTCGAACACCTTTCCTTTTACGGTAGGACCCAAAGGAAGCTGTCCCCGACTTCGACCAAACTTGGATGGTCGAATCAAATCATTTGGCCAAGAGAGAGAGAGAGAGAGAGAGAGAGAGAGAGAGAGAGAGAGAGAGAGAGAGAGAGAGAGAGAGAGAGAGAGAGAGAGAGAGAGAGAGAGAGTTGGCCAAGAGAGAGAGAGAGAGAGAGAGAGAGAGAGAGAGAGAGAGAGAGAGAGAGAGAGAGAGAGAGAGTTGGCCAAGAGAGAGAGAAAGAGAGAGAGAGAGAGAGAGTTGGCCAAGAGAGAGAGAGAGAGAGAGAGAGAGAGAGAGAGAGAGAGAGAGAGAGAGAGAGAGAGAGAGAGAGAGAGCAACCCCTTGGCCCTGGTTAAAAAAAGAACAACACCAATGTACACCAGTGGAACCCATCTATTTCTAACCAAACTCACCGACCAAAAGAACAGCTCTTGGCCCATCCAAACTGCCAGGTCTTGAGGAACTGGTCTTCAGAGAAACCTATCTGCCGCGGTTCACGGGCAAGACATGCAAAGAAGTCCCAGTGCACGCTGGTACCCAAGCACGGCGCTAGGGCTTTGGGCAAGCGCCTGGCGAAAGGGGAGGGGAGGGGAGGGAAGGGAAGGGAAGGGAAGGGAAGGGAAGGGGAGGGAAGGAGAGAGGCCCGAAACTGTGGCTGGACGAAATCCATTTCGCACCACCTAACGACCACTTCAAAACCATTGTTTGTGGGTATTTCCATGAATCATCATCCCAGGCTTTCTGAACGGTGGTGCGAAATGGATCTAGTCCATCCACAGTCGCATGGAAAACAGACTGCGGCAACCTCCCTCACTTCCGATCGCGCGGCCTTCACTGATCTTCCCAAAAAGTTTGAAGTCCAGGAACTCGGGGAGTGAGGGTAACAGGTTGCGCAAAACCCTTTTGATGTTTGTGCTCAGTTGATCAGTGGTCTATCCCAATGCTATCGCTCTTAGGTGTGGGATTCTGTCCAAAAGTAGGATTGAGACCCGGGTTCTCCAGATCCCCCGCACTTCCCTGCCCGCCTTCCCCGTTCCTGGCTTGGTATGGCCTTGTTGGGGTCTTGTTTTGGGTTCAACATGGGTTGCTGCAAAATCCCCGGCACCGGGGAAAAGGAACCTGGGCTCTGGAAAAGGAAACAAGACAAGCCAATGTTCGCCCGTGCTCGTTGTTTTGAGGTTCGGAGCAAGCCTGGCAGCAGGGTATATATCTGGGGACAGGCCTCAATTTACAACACAAAGACCCAGATCCCTTTAACACAGAGACCAAAGCCAGGTTTTGCGCGTGCTTTTCCAATTCATGAGGCCATTGGTGGGCTCAAAAGGGTTCATGTCTCAAGAATGGCTTCTTGCCCTTGTTTGCCTTGGAGCCAGGCCCACAGAGGAATACTCTTAGAAACACACACACCAAAACAAAAAAAATACAGAGCTCCCTACATTTCCCCTTAACACATCACCCCTGCCAAAAAAAAGAGCTCACCCTTGGGCCAAAAGGTGATGATGGAAACCAAAAAAAAGGGGGAAAGGGACCCTTAAGGGACCCTCAAGGGACCCACCCACGCCACACAGTCCATCTGAAACTTAATTCTGCGCCTGGCGGAGGCTCGCATGCGGCTTTGGCTGAGGTGATGCTGGGCCTAAGGCGAAGCGCTGGAAGCGCTTTGTCGAGTTCGGGTCCGTTACATTGACATCATCTGGCTGCGGTTGTCAAAAATAGGTACCCGGTGAAATGGAAATTAGTGACTAAAACCTGCGGTCCGATTCCTGGTGCTTTGATTTTGACCCATACCCATGTGTGTTGAAAAGCCATGTCCACGAGAGCCCGTGCTTTGCTTTGAGGCTTTGAGGCTTTGGGCTTGGGAGGGAAGTCCCCAGCACCGGGAGGGGTCCCTCTGAAAATTCGTCATATATGTGTCTGGCTTTCGGCTTTCGGAGAACCCGCAAGGTGGCTTCGTGGTTTCCCTTTGGCTTCCTCAACCCAAGGGCACCTTTACAGAAGGCAACAGGCCTCGAACATCAAGCAGAATGCCACTGAACACAACACACCAGGTCTCGAACCTCAAGGAGCCCCCCCCAAGCCAAACTCCACCGCGCAGTAGAACTGCTGGACTGCAAGTGCTCAAGTTGGGCCATACTATTGTGACGCGCTGGCGCTCCCAGGGCAAAGTGCTTGCGGGAAGCACCCCAAACTTTAAAAAAAGGTCTTCAAAGATCTTGGCACCGGGGTAGACCTCTGGCAAAGCGAAATCTTCTAGAGACTCAAAGCATGACATACAAAGTCGATGTGCAACCGACAACACAAAACTATCCGCGACCTTTCAAAGCTTCATAGACACTGGATTTGTACAAAAGTGGCACCGGAAGAAAGGACCCCAACGGAAACAAAACCAACTGTCTGCCCAGTTTGGGTGACCTTTTCCATTTGAAGCGACACTCACAAAATGACCCTCCACATGTCAAGCTGTAGAACCTTAGTTGGTAGAACCTCTACAGTGCTAAAACCAGAGTTTGCACGCAAAAAGTCATTTGGCACCGGATCTTCTTTGGGGAGCTCCCCTGGTGGATGTCCCAAACAAAGGTTGACGTTTTGACGACGTTTTGGATAGCAGTCATGGTCCGCACCTTCCGCTTCTCTGCCATGCGCTTCGGACCAGCACCCATGGGCAAAATCATGACCCCAGGACCACAAAAAAAAGGGTGGCAAGGCCCCTGTTAGGAAACTAGATCTACTGACTTAGGGTCCTCCGGACTAATCCGTCAACTGGATGGGTTTGTCTTTTGAGGCGCCAGAACACGGGGTTGGCTGCCGGGCCAAAAGAACAACCAACAGACTTTGCCCCCCCCCCCCCCCCCCCCCCCACCCCCCACCCTATTTTCACAGGATCTCAATTGAAGCGAAAGCCTGCCTGAGCGAAGATCCTCTTCCCGCCTCAGAACCTACCACTTGTGGGGTGGCTTTGATCGTGGCTTTTTTTTTCGGGGCCAGCTGGCTCCGGTTTCCCAAGTTCCACGCCCCACTGGGAGGCCCAAGCCATCGCTCGCAGGGCTCTTGCGTGTCTTCTCGCCTGAGACAGTGAGACGGCGGAGAGTACACGAGAGTCTCGTTAAGAGGGATGAACCCCAGTGTAAACCAATGCTGAACACGGTCACAACATGTCTCGCTGCATCACAACCCAGGAATGTCATACGTACAATTTGCGGTGGCAAAAACCCATCGGCCTCCCCTGCCAATTAGCAACACTACTTGACGCCTGGTCGACAGCCTCGCATGGCACGTCCACGAGGAAATCAAAGAACGCCCAGGGAGCACATTAGCCCATCGTCTCACTGTCATCCACCATGACACAGTGGGTTGGCCTCAAACGCTCTGGCGTGCTGCTTCATCATGAAGGCAAGGCACGCAAAAGTACTTGCGTGGCTTTACGCACATGCTCAGCACTGAAGCTAAGCGTTGCCTCCATGGCGATCTGCTGCACGCCCCAGTGTTGCGCCCCACACCCGGCCAGCGGTGTGTAAAGAGGTCCAGAGGCGTTGAGACCACGACCTCTTGTGTCAGCGCCTCTCACTGGGTAGGGCGGAACCGAATAGCTCAACTTAACTCGTTCAGCCAGCTCATTCTTGATCGGAAGCGTCCAATTGCTAGTTTGGTTGCTGGTGGGTGGGCCCACCTGTGTCTGCGCTCGCTCGCCCCTGACTCTTCAAAGCAAATGACGAAAACGCTGTCATGGGAAGATCTGGTCGACCCATCTCAAGCAAGGAGCCAGGCTGCACCGAACAAACATGATGCCAAATACAACGTGCACAGTCGCAAAGCAAGATCCACGGTCACAACATGTCTCGCTGCATCACAACCCAGAAATGTCATACGTACAATTTGCAGTGGCAAAAACCCATCGGCCTCCCCTGCCAATTGGCAACACTACTTGACGCCTGGTCGACAGCCTCGCATGGCACGTCCACGAGGAAATCAAAGAACGCCCAGGGAGCACATTAGCCCATCGTCTCACTGTCATCCACCATGACACAGTGGGTTGGCCTCAAACGCTCTGGCGTGCTGCTTCATCAGGAAGGCAAGGCACGCAAAAGTACTTGCGTGGCTTTACGCACATGCTCAGCACTGGGCTAAGCGTTGCCTCCATGGCGATCGGCTGCACGCCCCAGTGTTGCGCCCCACACCCGGCCAGCGGTGTGTAAAGAGGTCCAGAGGCGTTGAGACCACGACCTCTTGTGTCAGCGCCTCTCACTGGGTAGGGCGGAACCGAATAGCTCAACTTAACTCGTTCAGCCAGCTCATTCTTGATCGGAAGCGTCCAATTGCTAGTTTGGTTGCTGGTGAGTATGAATTCCTTTTTTGCCTGACTGCCTACGGGCCTACCTGTGTCTGCGCTCGCTCGCCCCTGACTCTTCAAAGCAAATGACGAAAACGCTGTCATGGGAAGATCTGGTCGACCCATCTCAAGCAAGGAGCCAGGCTGCACCGAACAAACATGATGCCAAATACAACGTGCACAGTCGCAAAGCAAGATCCACGGTCACAAGATGTCTCGCTGCATCACAACCCAGAAATGTCATACGTACAATTTGCGGTGGCAAAAACCCATCGGCCTCCCCTGCCAATTGGCAACACTACTTGACGCCTGGTCGACAGCCTCGCATGGCACGTCCACGAGGAAATCAAAGAACGCCCAGGGAGCACATTAGCCCATCGTCTCACTGTCATCCACCATGACACAGTGGGTTGGCCTCAAACGCTCTGGCGTGCTGCTTCATCAGGAAGGCAAGGCACGCAAAAGTACTTGCATGGCTTTACGCACATGCTCAGCACTGAAGCTAAGCGTTGCCTCCATGGCGATCGGCTGCACGCCCCAGTGTTGCGCCCCACACCCGGCCAGCGGTGTGTAAAGAGGTCCAGAGGCGTTGAGACCACGACCTCTTGTGTCAGCGCCTCTCACTGGGTAGGGCGGAACCGAATAGCTCAACTTAACTCGTTCAGCCAGCTCATTCTTGATCGGAAGCGTCCAATTGCTAGTTTGGTTGCTGGTGAGTATGAATTCCTTTTTTGCCTGACTGCCTACGGGCCTACCTGTGTCTGCGCTCGCTCGCCCCTGACTCTTCAAAGCAAATGACGAAAACGCTGTCATGGGAAGATCTGGTCGACCCATCTCAAGCAAGGAGCCAGGCTGCACCGAACAAACATGATGCCAAATACAACGTGCACAGTCGCAAAGCAAGATCCACGGTCACAAGATGTCTCGCTGCATCACAACCCAGAAATGTCATACGTACAATTTGCAGTGGCAAAAACCCATCGGCCTCCCCTGCCAATTAGCAACACTACTTGAGGCCTGGTCGACAGCCTCGGGTGGCACGTCCACGAGGAAATCAAAGAACGCCCCAGGAAATCTGGAAGTCCACAAGGACAACACAAACTCCAAGGTCGCAAACATGTCTCGCTGCAGAATACGCACACAAACATCATGCGTACCCTTCCTGGTTACATGGAACAAACGGCCTCCCCTGCTAGCAACACCACCTGATGCCTTGCAGAGTCCCTCGAATGGCACGTCCGCAAAGCGATCAAAGAACGCCCAGTAACACATTATGAGCACATTAGCCCATCGTCTCACTGTCATCCACCGCGATACCGCAGTGGGTTGGCCTCAAACGCCCTGACACACCGCTCTAACCAGGCAAGCAACCCACATCTGGCTATACGCCATACCACATGTCCAGCATTGCCTGCATGTCGAGCGGTCGCCCAAGTGTTGCGCCCCACACCCGGCCAACGGTGTGCAAGAGTGCTTCCTGGCGTCGAGACCACTGCCCTCAGCACTCCCAAATGGGTAGGGCGAGGATAAATTTCGCGGCAACTCATTTCTCAGCAGGATCATCACAGGCCTGTTTAAGGTTGAAAGCTTGAAAGAGAGATAGTCCACCAAATCACCGCTCTGCCCAAACAAGCGTAAACGCCATGGCAACCCGCGTTTTATCAAAGAGTCTAGCCGGTCAAGCATCCAGGGCAGAACTGTTCCAGATTCCAAACTCCACTTCACGCAATGATCAACTAATGAATCTCCCCAATCCACCATACACGGCCTCCCCCGCTAGCAACACCACCTGATGCCTTGCAGAGTCCCTCGAATGGCACGTCCGCAAAGCGATCAAAGAACGCCCAGTGAGCACATTAGCCCATCGTCTCACTGTCATCCACCGCGATGCCGCAGTGGGTTGGCCTCAAACGCCCTGACACACCGCTCTAACCAGGCAGGCAACCCACATCTGACTATACGCCATACCACATGTTCAGCATTGCCTGCATGTCGAGCGGTCGCCCAAGTGTTGCGCCCCACACCCGGCCAACGGTGTGCAAGAGTGCTTCCTGGCGTCGAGACCACTGCCCTCAGCACTCCCAAATGGGTAGGGCGAGGAGAAATTGCGTAGCAACTCATTTCTCGCAAGATGCTCACAGGCCTGTTTAGGGTTGAAAGCTTGAAAAAGAGTCCACCAATCACCGCCTGCCCAAACAAGCGTAGAAGCAATGGCAAGCCGCTTTTTACCAAAGAGTGTAGCCGGACAAGCATCCAGGGCAGAACTGTTCCAGATTCCAAACTCCACTTCACGCAATGATGAACTAATAAATCTCCCCAACTCCACCATACACGGCCTCCCCTGCTAGCAACACCACCTGATGCCTTGCAGAGTCCCTCGAATGGCACGTCCGCAAAGCGATCAAAGAACGCCCAGTGAGCACATTAGCCCATCGTCTCACTGTCATCCACCGCGATACCGCAGTGGGTTGGCCTCAAACGCCCTGACGCACCGCTCTGACCAGGCAGGCAACCCACATCTGGCTATACGCCACACCACATGTCCAGCATTGCCTGCATGTCCAGCGGTCGCCCAAGTGTTGCGCCCCACACCCGGCCAACGGTGTGCAAGAGTGCTTCCTGGCGTCGAGACCACTGCCCGCAGCACTCCCAAATGGGTAGGGCGAGGATAAATTTCGCGGCAACCCATTTCTCAGCAGGATCATCACAGGCCTGTTTAAGGTTGAAAGCTCGAAAGAGCGTAGTCCACCAAATCACCACTCTGCCCAAACAAGCGTCAAGCATCCAGGGCAGAACTGTTCCAGATTCCAAACTCCACTTCACGCAATGATCAACTAATGAATCTCCCCAATCCACCATACACGGCCTCCCCCGCTAGCAACACCACCTGATGCCTTGCAGAGTCCCTCGAATGGCACGTCCGCAAAGCGATCAAAGAACGCCCAGTGAGCACATTAGCCCATCGTCTCACTGTCATCCACCGCGATACCGCAGTGGGTTGGCCTCAAACGCCCTGACACACCGCTCTGACCAGGCAGGCAACCCACATCTGGCTATACAACACACCACATGTCCAGCATTGCCTGCATGTCCAGCGGTCGCCCAAGTGTTGCGCCCCACACCCGGCCAACGGTGTGCAAGAGTGCTTCCTGGCGTCGAGACCACTGCCCGCAGCACTCCCAAATGGGTAGGGCGAGGAGAAATTTCGCGGCAACCCATTTCTCGGTCAAGCATCCAGGGCAGAACTGTTCCAGATTCCAAACTCCACTTCACGCAATGATCAACTAATGAATCTCCCCAATCCACCATACACGGCCTCCCCCGCTAGCAACACCACCTGATGCCTTGCAGAGTCCCTCGAATGGCACGTCCGCAAAGCGATCAAAGAACGCCCAGTGAGCACATTAGCCCATCGTCTCACTGTCATCCACCGCGATACCGCAGTGGGTTGGCCTCAAACGCCCTGACACACCGCTCTGACCAGGCAGGCAACCCACATCTGGCTATACAACACACCACATGTCCAGCATTGCCTGCATGTCCAGCGGTCGCCCAAGTGTTGCGCCCCACACCCGGCCAACGGTGTGCAAGAGTGCTTCCTGGCGTCGAGACCACTGCCCTCAGCACTCCCAAATGGGTAGGGCGAGGATAAATTTCGCGGCAACTCATTTCTCAGCAGGATCATCACAGGCCTGTTTAAGGTTGAAAGCTTGAAAGAGAGATAGTCCACCAAATCACCGCTCTGCCCAAACAAGCGTAAACGCCATGGCAAGCCGCGTTTTACCAAAGAGTGTAGCCGGTCAAGCATCCAGGGCAGAACTGTTCCAGATTCCAAACTCCACTTCACGCAATGATCAACTAATGAATCTCCCCAATCCACCATACACGGCCTCCCCTGCTAGCAACACCACCTGATGCCTTGCAGAGTCCCTCGAATGGCACGTCCGCAAAGCGATCAAAGAACGCCCAGTGAGCACATTAGCCCATCGTCTCACTGTCATCCACCGCGATGCCGCAGTGGGTTGGCCTCAAACGCCCTGACACACCGCTCTAACCAGGCAGGCAACCCACATCTGGCTATACGCCACACCACAAGTCCAGCATTGCCTGCATGTCGAGCGGTCGCCCAAGTGCTGCGCCCCACACCCGGCCAACGGTGTGCAAGAGTGCTTCCTGGCGTCGAGACCACTGCCCTCAGCACTCCCAAATGGGTAGGGCGAGGAGAAAATTCGCGGCGACTCACTTCTCAGCAAGCTCATCACAGGCCTGTTTAAGGTTGAAAGCTCGAAAGAGAGATAGTCCACCAAATCACCGCTCTGCCCAAACAAGCGTAGAAGCAATGGCAAGCTGTGTTTTACCAAACAGTCTAGCCGGTCAAGCACTCCGTGCAACGTCTCAGTGAGTGAACACAAAAAGCTATTTTCTCCGAATCCAACTGCAGAGGTAGTGCTACCTTTTTCCCGCTCCTCCGTTCTTGATGCCACGTCGGACGCTAGGATCTGCCAAGATCCTTATGGTGCGCCTCACAGCTCACATCATACCAAGTCGTTGGCCTTCGCGTAAAAGCAACCAGAAAAGGTTACCAATTCAAAAAGAAACACAATTCAACAAACACAAACCCGAATGTCCCATATCCATTCATATGTCACGGTGCGACATGCCTGCAACCGCTTCTTGTGAGCAAAACACGACACAAGTTGTGTGTCCTTCACTCACCGGACTCACCCCTGTCCAAGGAAACGGTGGCTCCAGTTTGAAGCGGTTTTTCCACACCCAAAAAGAAAGAAAGAAGGAAAGCTACAGGAGGTCAAGCGCAGTCTGGTTTCTAGCCCCTAGATGTCACTGCCCAACAAGCTCCATAAATTGAGTCAAAAACGAAATCTGGTAAAGGGATCAAGCAAAAACCTCGTGAAGAACTGAAAAGGCGGCGCCCGAACCTTCATCTACCCTAGTCTGACCTTCAGAGACCAAAGGCCAACCACTGTGGTACTGTCGACATCTTTGTCCATCAGTACGTGTCTCTGTGTGGGAAACCCGTTGGTTGGTCCAAGAGAAGCTACATTCACAAGCCAACTGTACGGTCTAACAAATGGGTGCGTCTTTTTCAGGGCACCCCCAAAAATGCCGATGCTTCCCTGTGGTTTCCCTTTTTGAACCAACCAGCAAAAAAAAAAGTGGTACCCTCAAAAAACATGACCCCCAAATGTCTGCGCAGCTTGCGCCGAGCTGGACGCCAACCGGGCCCTTCATTTCTCCACACCGGCGCGCTCCGCTCCGCGCCTGCATCCCGGCCTTGCGCCGTGCTCAGAGTTATTGGGTTTGGAATTGCAGCCTTCGAGCATTGCAGGGCTGTGGGAAACGACCACTGTGATACAGCAAAAAGGGCCTCTCAAAGACAAACTGCCACATAAAGAGGATAATCCCTTCTGGTTTAAAGAGTAAAGGGACCGTCGCTCCCGAAAAACTCGCCACTTCCCTCTGCCGAGAACCCCCCAAAGGAGAGCATACCAGAAATGGGATTCTCTGCGCGTCCGCAGGTCACAAGCCTGCCATGCGCGAAAATGCCAAGCGAGCAGCGGCCCAAACAGCCAAAATATGGCCGATCGAGCCACGTCGAGCCCAAAAAAGCGTCAAAAGGCGGCCAAACATGGCCGCTTCAGATGAAGGGGCGAGACACCGTAAAACTGCAGTCCTTTTGTTGTCTGCGCTTTTAGGAGCCCCCCCGAAAAAAAACAAGTCTGTCCCGCCAATTCAATCCACCACCAGCGCAAGGCACAGCGAGTTTTGCTTTGAGAGCTTGCTGGAACCGTGGCTCCTGAAAAAAAACATCCGCCCTTGGCCCTTACCCCCGGGAGCAAAAAAAAAACACAAATGCAACCCAATCGACATCCGCGATGCCCACAGAAAATGGCCCTGCCAAGCTGGAGCTGGCCGCAAGCGCCGTCCAGTCCAGACCCTTTGGTTGCCACAATGGTCCAGCCCCAACAGGGACCCTTGGAAAGCGGGACCAGTAGTCCAGGAACAGGGAAGTTAGTATTGGGATTTCTTTGGGATGTCTTGCCCTCAAAAAAGTCCAAGGCCACCATCAACAAGCGCCTGAAAAAAAAATAGTAAAAAGGGTGTGGTGCCCTTTGTTTGGGGCCACCAACCACAACCCTTGTGAGAAGCTCCCAACCCAAACCTTTCCGGACACCGACGGGTCGGCGTCCTAGAGGTTGAACTTGCCACCTATCAGTTTGCCCAGAAATTGGGCCGACCTTTCAATTGTGTCCCTCCTATTTGGCCCCAGAACCTTTCAAACTGAGTTCTGCACATATGTGTATGTCTTTTTTGAGGGGAGCACAGTTTTGTCGCGGGTTTACAGGCAATGAAAAAGGAAAACCCACCATTTGAGGGGATTCTGATTTTAAAAGACGCATATTGTCACGCTTCAACCAAGCTCTCACTCGAGCCAAGACAATGGTTTTGCTGTTGGATCTCCCTTCCAACCAAAATCATTTAGAGTCGTGAACAAACCCCACACGCCCCTTTATAGCCCTCTGCCTGCTTCGCTGACATTGTCCTCAGGCGATTCCATGGCAGCCCTTGCTTGAAGCACCAACTCCATTTTGGGATGGCCAAGTGGTACCCTCCTACCTCAAGAGTCTCTCAGTGTCCGTGCGAACTTGTGACAATTTGTTTTGAATTGAGTGTAATTCCTCGCCTGGTCATCCTTCAACCCTACTCCGATTTACGTACACCTAAGGATGTTACCTCCTTGTGGCTGCAGTTAAGGGGAGTGAATCGCAGTTTATTGCTTGCATCGGCTTCACCCCAAGCGAAAGCCGAAGGGAGCAATCGGCACGGGAATCCTCTGGTTGCCAACATCCACAGAAATCTCTGCTCCCGGTGGGGGGGGGGGGGGATAATTTGTTTGCTCACAAACAATCGGATCCCATCCTGCCCTCTTTCCTATCATGGAAGTAGTCTTCCAAAACCCACCTGTCAAATTCCACAAAACAATCCAAAGAAACAGCAGCTGCTCCTCTTTCAGTCCAGTGGGGAGGTTTCGTTGAACGTGTTGGAAAGAAAAAGGGGTCGAGGAAACAGGATATTTTTGTTGACAGTTTTTCGAGCTTGAGGTTTCCTTGAAAGGGGTTGGTCAAGCAGCACCCTCACTCCCAGGCAGTTTCGGCGCTCACAGGGGCGAACAGGGCGATGGTGGCAAGCTACAATAACCATATCAGAATTAAATCATATCCACTGTCAATTGTTGGTTGTTTTTCGGGTGGGAAACGCCCTTGCTCTACATGGAAAGGGATTCACCAGGCCTGTGATATGTCCACTGCGACCAGGCCTTTGTGCTTCATTGCCGGCTCAGGACATCTCCGATACGCACATGTTTCCACTAGCAATCATTACGGGGTGTTTCGAGTCAACCTTGCATCAGCCTAGCGAAGCAACACACGTGTTGATGCCAACGGCTCGCAATATCGCAAAACATCGACCGGGGGACCACCAAAAGCCGACGTTGACGCAAAACCGAGACCTGCTTGTCTGTTGCTCATGTGAGCTGCATCCATCTTCTGCACATCGGTTCATCCATTCTCCCGATGCGCAGCCAGTCTCTGAGTTCCCAGTCCTTATCTGGAGCAAACTAAAGGAAAGCCCCGCCGAATTGTCTACTGCGGTTTAGTCATTGTTTTTGTTGGGGCTCGAGGCAGGTCCAGCCTCGAACAAGCCATCACCTTCTCACCTTCAAGAAAGCGGCATGATTGAATGGGTGTGGAGTTATTTTGGGAGTTGTTTTCCGGATTTTTTGGGATGCTTTTTGTTCCCCCCCCCCCTGCTCTTCGTGCGGGCCAGTAAAATGCAGCATGTGTTTCGCGAAATTGACGCATTTTACACTAGCCCGTCAACATTCACCAGTGTCGCTTTCAACATCCCCCGCATGTCCGAACAACATCCCTAGCATCACCAACAAATATTGAGTAAAAACATCTAAAAAGTAGCGGGCGGGTTGACGGGGTCAAACAAATGATGATCCAAATAGGAGGGCATTTCAGTCCTTGTAAAAAAAGAAAAGTAGCGGGGGGGTTGGCGGGGGGGCAGCCCCCGCATGATGTTCGCAGAAGTGATGATTCGAATAGGGGTGCAATTCAATCTCTGCAAAAAGTCTAAAAAGTCGCGGGGGGGTTCGGGGGGGTTGGGGGGGGGGCGGCAGCCCCCTCCATGATGTTTGAAGAATTGATGATTCAACTAGGGGTGCAATTAAATCTCTGTAGAAAATCTAAAACGTGCCCCCCCCCATGATGTCGGAAGAAGTGATGATTCAAGTAGGGGTGCAATGATTCAAGAAAGGGTGCGATAGAATTTAAAAGGCAGCGGGAGGGTTGGCGGGGTTGGCTTCCCCTATGATGTTCGAAGAAGTGCATACATACACACATACATGGATTGCACAGATTACCTAAAATGTCGTATTTTGCAGCATTTTCTCGCGAAAGTGGACGCTCAAAAAAGTGATGGTTCAACTAAGGGTGCAATTCAATCTCTGCAAGCAGTCTAAAAAGTAGCGGGGGGGTTGGGGGGGGGGGGGCGGCAGACCCCCCATGATGTTCGAAGAATTGATGATTCAACTAGGGGTGCAATTAAATCTCTGTAGAAAATCCAAAACGTAGCGGGGGGTTGGGAGGGGGGCGGCAGCCCCCCCCATGATGTGAGAAGAAGTGATGATTCAAGCAGGGGCGCAATGATTCAAGAAAGGGTGCGATAGAATTTAAAAGGCTGCGGGAGGGTTGGCGGGGTTGGCTTCCCCTATGATGTTCGAAGAAGTGCATACATACACACATACATGGATTGCACAGATTACCTAAAATGTCGTATTTTGTAGCATTGTCTCGCGAAATTGGACGCTCGAAACAGTGATGATTCAATTAAGGGTGCAATTCAATCTCTGCAAGAAATCCAAAAAGTAACGGGGGGGGAGCCCCCCCCCATGATGTTTGAAGAAGTGTTGATTCAAATAGGTGTGCAATTACTCTGCAAACAATCTAAACAGTAGCGGGTGGGTTGGGGGGGGGCTTCCCCCCCAATGATGTTCGAAGAAGTGATGATTCAAATAGGGAGGAACTGGTGATGCTGATGATGCGGGAAGCCAAGTCCAAAAACCAATGAAAGGGTGCAACAGCCAAAAAGCCCAGAGAGGAACTGTGAAAGCAGAGGATGCGAAAAGCCAAAGCCAAAACGCCACCTGCCGAAGAGGAATTGGGAATGCAGAGGATGCGAAAAGCCAAAAGCCAAAAACAAGCCACCAAAAGCTGCATAAACCAACAAAAAGCGGAAAAGCCCAGAAGCCAAGAAGCCGAAAAGCCAAGAAGCCAAGAAGCCGAAAAGCCAAGAAGCCAAAAGCGAAGAAAGAAAACACAGGGGAAAAGAAACTGAAAAAAATACCCCTCTTTGAATTGACGCCCACAGATCGTTAGACTCCGCACCTGCAACTCCAAGGTCTCCGAACCTTGTGGTACGGGGCTCGGGGCTTTTAGGCATAGCGCTGTTGACCTTTGGTCAAAGAGGATTCGCCACGCAAAAATCCGATGTCAGGTCGACTTTTTCGTGCTCTCTCCCAGCCTGCTCCTTCGGAGTCTTCGGAGACTTCGGAGACTTCGGCTGCCTAGTGTTCCCATTTTCGCGCGGTTTATTGGCCCCCACATGGGGGCACTCCAAAATAATATGTCCTCCAATGGTCAAGGACCTTCTGATCAACCCCCATTTAGCCTTAAACAATTCCAGGGGTACCTCCCCCATTCTTGCCAGGATCCTTCTGTCTGGAAAACCTCCGGAAACCGCTGGTTTTCGAAAATAACAATGGTTGAAAAGAATGGAAAAAGGAAACAACCCCTAGAACAATCAACAAATTGTGCTGGGATCGGAGGCCCCAGCTTTCAAGCAAAACAAACCTCGGACGTCTTGCCTGACCCTGGGTCGATTGCGACTTTCGCTACAGTCGGGCCCGCCAAAGGCGGACACGCCAGACGCTGAAAGAATAGCTCTGAGGCAATGATTGCCGGATGGCGAGGGTCTCTTGGTTGCTGAAACGACCCGTCTGCAAAAAGTTGGAGACTTGTTGTGATATATATATATATATATTATACATATGTATCAAGAAACAAGAAACCAGAGTTTTGTTTCTACCAACATGTTTCTATTTGTTCACATGAGCCTCACTAGCAACCCCCCCCAATGAAGTCGGGTAGAACCACCCAGTCTGTCGCCACAACCCTCGAAACTTGACTTTGTGCACCCCAAAGGGACTCCCGCAACTCAGAACAGCCTGAGACGTGCCCAAAGCCCGTTGACTTTTGGTTCTACCAACGTTGGGTTCTACTTCATTTGGTTTATATACAGCCCCGACTTTTGGCTCGTCATTTGGTTTATATACAGCCCAGCCCCAAGCTTCAGCAAAATACCTACCTGCCCGGTTCTCAGGCCACGGCCGTTCCGAACGCCTGAGCAACCCGACAAGCTGAGAAGCTCCTTTGATACGCTGCGCTCAACCTACCAGCTCCTTTTTTTTTCTGTGGGTGGTTTGGGGTTAGGTGCAAAGATTGGGTGGCCTTCCGTTGACCTGCAAGAGCCACTCCAAATCCAAGCCAATCCAAACCACCAACTAAGTACCTGAGCATTGGAAGTGCACGGGCCAAAAAAGAACGCACCTGAGTTCGGCAAACATATCCGCGGGGGTCGGGGGAAAACTGGGCACTTTCTTCTGGATGCTGTTGGCTAGAGAGTAGCCTTGCTCAGTCTCAAAGCTTAGTTCTGGCCGGGGGTATCTCCATTTGACTCTAGACAAATATGTGTGTTTTCTTGCGCATGTTTCTCCGTCCAGGGATTTTGCAGGCGTTCTGCGTGATGTTTGGGTGCTCCAAACTGGTACCGGCGCTTTCGCAAGCCTCTACGCGCACCAGGACAACCAGGAGTCTGGGATGATGTGTATTTCACCAACCAGTGAGGGATGGGACGCAAATTGCAAATCCCCTCAAGGTCGCTATAAGTTTGCTCGGTTGCGGAAGCGACATTCTAGTGGGATCCGTTCAAACAAAACACAGAAGAATGTTGTTACTGGACATTTGGGAGTCGGCTTTTTTGGATTTCCTTTGGAATTGTTGTATGAATCCGCCAGGTTTATCACCAATCTGAGGTCAACACTCATCCAACAACACCCATACTCCATGGCTGTCGAAAACACCTAAAGCATGTTTGTGGCCAATTACTCTTGTTTCCCCCTAGCGATCCAAAAGCAAAACACGGAACCGGTCGTTAATGGCACAGACCTTTTGGTTGAAACAAAAAAGCAAGAAAAGAAAACAGCTCATTTCATGGCCTCCCTTTTATTTTCCCTTAGCGATACCAACAAAACCACAACAGCGAAAACCTGGTGGGAAAAACAAAAACAAGGTGTCGGCGCCCAGACCGCCCCCTGCTTTTTTGCAGTCATGTCTGAACCGTCGCTTTCGTCAACATGAGCGCTCTCAAACCCTCACGACTGTGTTCTCTTTTCTGGCTTTTTGGCGTTTCGTTGAGGCGAAATCACCATAGTCAAACTCCTTCCCGGCAGGTAAAGTTTCGGACGTCGCGCAGATATCAAAACTGGCCATGTCTTTCTGAACAAGTCGCCAAGGCGATAGAACACGGGGCGCTTCTGATTGGTGCGCCGCCACTCGTATGCGCAGGAGATAGACTTACCATGACCGTGACGAAAAGCATTGCTGTGCGTATGCCGTCGAGTGTGCTTATCATGTGCGTGACAATAAGCATTGTTCCGCGCATGTCGTCGAGCGGATGTGCTTGCCAGCATCGGCGAGAAGCGTGCGGCGCTGCGAGGGGCCGGCGCCTGACCACGGCCTGAAACCTGAGAACAAAAAGACACCAGAAAGCTGGTGACCAGAAAAAACTGTAAACACACAGGGGGCGGTTCAGGCGCCGGGACACCAAAGGGAGGCCACACAATGAGCCCTAAGGGGAAGCGACAGGTTTTGGCCACACAGTGTTCCAAAACTGTTGTTTCCCCTGAGAGGAAAAAAGCAAAAGCAAAACCCAAAACTGTATGGCCAAAACCTGTTGTTTCCCCTCAGCAATCCAAAGAAGAAACGAAACCAAAAACCAAAACCTCTTCAAAACCTGCTGTGTCCCCTCAAGAAGAACAAACAAAAATAGAAACCAGAAACTGAATGGCAAAACCTGTTCAATCCGGGCGTTTCATGGCAGGGAAAAAACCAATTCCTTTAACTTCCCCTTAGCGATCCAAACAAAACACGCAACCAAAAGCTGCACTGCATGGCCAAAACATGTTCAAAACCTGCTGTTTCCTCTCAGGGAGAAAAACCTGCTGATTCCTCTCAGGGAGAAAAAACTACAACGAGCCCGAAAAATGTATGGCAATTCCTTTTACTTCCCCTTACCACAATAAACCAAAAAACTGTATGGCCACAACCTGTTCAAAACCTGCTGCTTCCCCTCAGAGAGAAAAACTACAACGAAACCGAAACCTCTATGGCCAGTTCCTGTTCCTTCCCCTTTGCGATCCAACAAAAACACACCAAACCAAAAACTGCATGGCCACAACCTGTTCAAAACCTGTTTTTTTTTGTTAGGGATCCAACAAAACACACCAAACCAAAAACTGAGTTTTCGGTTTCGTTATAGTTTTTCCTCCTTGAGGGGAAACAACAAATTTTGAACAGGTTGTGGCCATACAGTTTTTGGTTTGGTGTGTTTTTGTTGGATCGCTAAGGGGAAATAACAGGAACTGGCCAAGCAGCAGGTTTTGAACAGGTTGTGGTATGGCCAATTCCTTTCACTTCCCCTTAGCGATCCAGCAAATACACACGATACCAAAAACTGTATGGCCACAACCTGTCCTACTATTTCCCCTCAGGGAGAAAAACTGAATTCGAAACCGAAAACTGCACAACCAAGACCTGATTAATACCTGTTATTTTTTGCTAGGCGGAGAAAGCCAGAACCTAAGCGGTCATTGTACGGCCACAACCTGCTGCTTCGCCCCTGTCCGGCCTCGAGAGGAAGCGCTTGGCGGAGGCTTGGATCTTGGACGCAGCCCGGTCCTAGATGCCCGAGGCGAGGCGCGGGGTGTGGGTGATGAACCAACAGGGATCCTTACATTATACACCTGAACATTGCCTTGTAAATGGTGGTTTCCCTTTGTTTTGGTGTTGAAAAAGCAACATGTTTCAAATGGTTGCAAAATGGAGATCTTTTAAGGAGACCTGACCAACTTGCAAGCGAACCGCTCAAGGCAAAGGAGCGGTTAGGGTGCCACGGGGCAACTGGATGATGCCCTTTGGCCAAGCAGCAATGGCCGAAACCAACATTTTCTGGGCTGCCCGTTTTCCGATCCCCCGCGAAAAGTGACTAACTTTTCGTGGGTCAAATGGAAATTCCCACTAAACACTCAAAGGCTAAAAAGCTAAGGAACCGAATGGCTGCGAACCACCAAGTTGGGTTGCTCCCTTTCTTTTCAAACTCAAACTTCCAAAGAAGCAATGCTGTCGCATTGAGTGCAGTCAACAAATTATCTTTGTCCTTTCCCAAACCGGCTGAAGCCGAGTTGTTGGCGACAAAGCCTTCGGTGGTGAAATGGGGAGTGTAGACTTGCTGGGCAAAAGAGCCCTTCCGGACTCCGAGGATCCCACAGCTCAACGACCCCACAGCTGTCACTGCTAGCACAAGGGTACCCCCCTTTCGGCTTTTGGACCCACGGCCCGCGACACGAAACGGGGGTCAGAAAGCAACTAGGTCCTCCAGTAGAGAGGTTGCTGTGGTTTTTCGGGGAAGTTGTTTTTTGGGGGGGGATCTCTATTCTTGGCTGGAATTAGGACCCCAGCAAAAAATATATCATGTTTGCCTGGCTAGTGGAAAACAAAAGGGACCCCCAAAAAAGCGAAAGAGCAAAAAAGGGCAGCCAGTTCTGGGGAAGTATTCTTAGACTCATCCCACATGCCCGGCCCCATATGTGAGTTTTAGGATCCCGGACCCCAAAGCCCAAGGGCCCCAAACAGATCTCCACTCTTGTGTTGGACTTGAACAAGGTCCTCCAGTAGAGAGGTTAGAAGAAGGGTACCAACGTTTTTCTGCTTTGTCTATTTGAGTAGGGGAACCCTCCCAACCAGAAAAGGGGAGAGAAAGCAAAACCCCTGGGTTTAAGTCTACCTTGGGGTAGTCAAAAAGTAGAACCCTGCTACTGGGAAACCTAAGCAGAGATCCCATTTACAGCCTTCCCCCGGCTCCTTGTGGAACTGCTCCTCCTACGCCGCATGCGCCGTGCAAACGTGGCTCAGTCGAGCGCGGCCGCGCGTTCGGACCAGATCCGAAGACCACGAAAACTTGCAGCGTTGGATGAAAAACAACAAAAAACGACAGCTAAACTCAAATCTTTCGAATGAATGAATTTCCAAGGCTGAAGTAAGGGATCCCCAAATAAGGGATCCTCATCGTGAGCTCCTTGCTCCAGGAAGAAAGACCTGAGTCAAGGCTGTCTACAAGCGCGCCAAGCTTTGCTCCCAAAGAAACAGTGCCCAGTCCTCCCATACAAAGTCAGCCCCAACGACACATGTTTCGAGGAACCTGCATTTCGGGGAAGCACCCCCCCCAATTGTGTCATGTGTGGCAAGTTAAGCAATCCGGATGGAAAAAAGGGAATGACACCAGGTTTATGATACCAAAGCATGCCCATGCTACTTCGTCACTTTCAAGGCACTTGGCACGAAAAACATCGTCCTAATCTAGGTAAACGTTCGACCCTAAACCCAGGATGTGTGTATGTACAGGCACCGATGTCAGATGTTCCCAAACATAGACCCAGCAACGCCGTTGTCCGCAACCGGTGTCCAAAAACAGTTCTCTGCGCTGCTTCGCGAACTCCCGCGAGAGGTCCTCAGCTTCCTCAATCTGCTCATCCTCAGATGCCAACATGCACGGCGGTCCCCTGCAAATGAACATGGAACCCAAACAAAAACAAAAGGGGCTTCACGAATTGGTGCCATCGTGCTGTGTTTAAAACCAGGGCTGAGCTAACATCTTATGCTCGCCATGAAAGCCGGTCTACATGAGAACCTTCACGCGAGGAGGTTTTCAACTCCTGCATATGGATGTACCCTTGCTGTGGTTTTCGGGGAAGTTTTTTTTTGGGGGGGGATCTCTATTCTTGGCTGGAATTAGGACCCCAGCAAAAAATATATCTTGTTTGCCTGGCTAGTGGAAAACAAAAGGGACCCCCCAAAAAAGCAAAAGAGCAAAAAAGGGCAGCCAGTTCTGGGGAAGTATTCTTAGACTCATCCCACATGCCCGGCCCCATATGTGAGTTTTAGGATCCCGGACCCCAAAGCCCAAGGGCCCCAAACAGATCTCCACTCTTGTGTTGGACTTGAACAAGGTCCTCCAGTAGAGAGGTTAGAAGAAGGGTACCAACGTTTTTCTGCTTTGTCTATTTGAGTAGGGGAACCCTCCCAACCAAAAAAGGGGAGAGAAAGGGCACTACTGGGGGGACCTAGTTTAGGCAATACGCGCTGGACGCCTCGTGTTCTGGAATTCAGTGGTTGCATTTCCCCAAGACGTTGCACTCAGAGACAAAACCCTTTGGACCTGCAATGCGCGGTTCTTCAAAAAATCTACCGCAGGGGCCCTGCAAGCCAGATCAATGACGGCGCTCCCAGCCGCGAAATGGGCTGCATTGGCTATCTAACTTATTCTCAAGCGGTCCATGACCGCCCCTACCAACCCCAAGTGAAATCCTTTGGTTGCCAATTTCAAGCGATTTGCCGTTTGGGATGAAATTTGAAAGAAGAGACATACTGTGGGTGGTTGCGAAATCCCTTTCGCACCACCGAAACCTCTGCCTTCCAGGGATTCTGAACGCTGCCAAAGCGGATGTCGCAACCATCAGCATGAACCACATGGGGCACCGGTTGGTTCGGTTTCAACCGATCCGAGCCGCCAGGAGAGGCTCGAAGCGTCTCTCCGTCTCAGCCTGGCGACCAACTCAACTGGGTCCTGAGTCATAGTTTCCGGTAGCAACACCAGGAATATTAGGAAGGCGGCGGCAGCTGTTGATGGTTGGGATTGTCTCTTATTAACCTTCATCTACCCGGGTTTTGAGTCTGTTTCACATGTCAACCATCAAACCATATGTTAATTTCTGAGACCCAAGATGTCCTACAAACCAATAGATGGTCATACCAAGGGCTCCCACCCCGTACCATCCCCACCAAAGAATCAGAAGGCACAGTCTTGAGCGGGGAAGCGCGGCCTCCGTTGATTGGGTGATGTTTCCGAATCAGACCTCTTCTCTATAAAACCAGCAGCTGTTGCTGTCATCAACCGAAAGTGATGTTGGATATCCGCCGACATTGTTTTGCGCGTCGGATACTTACTAGAGGATAGAGGATAACCCCCCCCCCTTACCCCTCCCCCCCACCCGACGTCTGATACGTAGGTTTTAGGGGGGCCCACGTACCGTGCGGCAATTTGATGAAGTTCCACTAAAGGTAGTCTTCGGGGAGCCGGTGTCGCAAAAGGGGTCCCAGGCTCGATTCCCCCTGCCGGCTCTTTTGCTGGCTTGGCTTCCTGCCTCCTTTTTCCGGAAATAGGAAGTCGACATGACAGGAAAGCAACGGGAAATGAAAGGGAAACAAAGGGGAACTGAAAGGGACATGAAAGGGACAGAAATGAAAACAAGGGGAGTGCAGGGGGAATGAAAGGGAAACAAAGCACAAGGAAACCAATCGGCACGACGGGAGATGTAGGGAAATGACTCGCAACGCAAGAACGGGACATACATGGAAAATGAAGCGGACAGACCGAGAAAATGTCAGGGACATGAAGGGGGAGTTGAAAGGAATGGAAGGGACATGACCGGGACATCATGAGAAACGTGAAAAGGACATGAAGAGGAAATCAAGGGGAAAGCCAGTTGTGAGATGACAGTTCAGGGTCATGAAGGGGCAGTGCCCGGACATCGAGGCAACTCAGGGGGGGCGTGACGCTGCAATGCAGAGAGAGAGAGAGGGAGAGAGCGAGCAAGAGACAGAGAGAGAGAGAGAGAGAGAGACAGAGACAGAGCCAGAGAAAGAGACAGAGAAAGAGAGAGGTAGAGAGAGAGAGAGAGAGAAAGAGAGAGACAGAGAAAGAGAGACACAGAAAGACAGAGAGAGAGAGAGACAGAGGGAAAGAGCGAGAAAGAGAGAGAGAGAGAGAGAGAGATAGAGACTAGGTCCTCCAGTAGAGAGGTTAGAACGAGGGTACCCTTTTTCTGTAGAGGGGTGTGGACAGGGAGGACACAGGGAGACAGAAAGAGACAGAGAAACAGAGAGAAGGAGAGAGAGAGAGAGAGACAGATAGAGAGAGACAGAGAGAGAACACACAAGGGAGACAAGGGAGAGATGAAGAAGGAGAAAAGGGAGAGGACAATGTCGGCGGAGTGAGCCCGGAGGCTCTAAAGTTTGGTCCATATGCAGCGAACCTGAAAATGCAGCATATGTTCAAGAGGCTCTAGTTTTCCAAAAAAGCGGGCAGAGGAAAACCTCCAAAAGGGCAACCCTCGGAAGGACAGTGCTAGGACAACAGGGGCCAACAAGAACTAGGGAAGGGGCCACCCGTACGAAAAAATCAACTCTACAACAAGGGTGTGTCCATTTGCTGGTCGTTCTCATGTATTTCGCCTCAGACACCAGGGAAGCGTGAGCTGACCGGAGATCTCGAACTCGGCCATGAGCGCAGCCTTTTGCAGGCTCCCAAAGTAGACCGTCAGATCCTTCTAGCGCTGCTTCTTGCCCAGTAGCACCATGCTCTGGCCGAGCTTTGTGACTCGCCACGATCTCCACAAGCTCAGCATGCCGCATCAAGACCATGCTGGGTGTACACAGGTGGCACGTCTCGGGTCGCCTACTGGACCGGCCTCCGAGTCCAGGGAATGAAAGGCGGCTGGAGTCCTGGAGGTCTGAACATGGTTAGAATCTCCACTGGTTGGAACGGGTTCCTCCCATATTCCATTGGTATCAACTTTTGGCGTCTGAAAAACTGTCCCTTAGCTCCCAGTTCCGAAGACCGAAGAAGCCATTCAAAACCGGTTCCCGAGCAAGACCGACAGGGGAGCCGTTGACAACTTGTCCAAGTGCTCTGACTCATTCAACCAGGGCTTTTCGTACATGTCTCTTCAACCAGGCCCCTTGATGACATGCCAAAAGCCATGCTGCCCCATACCCCTCACCCCAGAAGCCAAGGGCTATGAAGGGGTATGATGGTCCGCTCTCAGAAATGTCTGGGAACTAAGCCACAGTAGTATTGCCCATTTCTCAACCCCAATTGTTCAGGGATCAAAACAAGCTTGCCACTCCGTTTTGAGTGGAGCAGTCAGACGAAAACGAGCTTAGAGGCTGCGGCAAAAATCAAGGGACCTCGAAAATGCTCCCCCTTTTCTTGACGTCCAATACCTCCCAATGATCCTCCCTCTTAGGCCTAGCGTACTTGAAGTCTCGGGTCTGATTCTGAGAGATTCCCGGCCCGGTGCCTCGACGTCAATCTCGGCGCCTACCGTGCACAAAGCAGACGTGCAGTGCAAAGCTGAAGAATGACGAGAGTCCATCTCGGCGGAAGAACGCCAACTGCCCCCAAGTCATCAACAATCGGGGCCTCTGAGAAAAGAGAACCCCCAAACAAATGGCTGGTGTCCAATTCATTTCTCTTGAAAACAACCTCAAAAATGGCACCCTCAAAACAAGACACACCCATATGTCGCTGGAAAAGCGCCTGGCAAAAATAAGAAAAAGCAAACTAAGTCCAATCATTTGCCAGCCGAAAATAAGAATTGAACCCCTCAAATGGGTGGGTGTTTCTTTGAGGCTCGGTACCCGTTTTGGCTTAAGGGGAAAGGCAAACGTAGCCCCCTTTGACACATACCTCATGTAACCAATTCAAAGGACCAAGCCATCTGCCGAGGAAAAAAGGGGAACAAGCTGAAGGGGGTTGACCCCTGGCCAAAAAAACAAAGGCACCTCGAAGAAACGGCCACTTCTAACGACTTGGTCAATAGTCAACCTGGGATGTCTGGATTCTGCGCCAAAGTGGCAGGAAAACCAACCCACAGACCCCGCGGAGGCAATCGTGAAAACGAAACACCACTCAAACGACCAATCGATCAAGCTTCCGAGACCTACCCACAGACCAAGCCAAGCAAAACTCTCTCCCACCCCCTCTGACTCTCTCTATCTCTCTCTCTCTCTCTCTCTCTCTTGCGCGCGCCTGCCAATCTGAGCCTCGCTCAACAGAGGCGAGCCCCGCTGGCTCATTTTCAGGTTTAGCAAAGGAAAGCCCTCTGGAGACTCCATTGGTTGCCGTCTGACAGGTTCAGCGCTTTGCAGATGTCTCCCCCCCAAACAAAAAAGAAAAGAAAGAAACACAAGGACCAAAGGGTACAACTGGAGGTCTAGGCGCAAGCTTTCTTTCAGCACCACTTCTTTTAAAGACCCGGCGATCGACCAATGGAACCTATCGTTTCGGGGTTCTGGAAGACGAGTTTCCTTCAGGGGCGCTCTTTTCGGATTCCATGTTGAAGGATACCATTTACTTTGACATGAATGCATAAGAATGACCCGCTTTTGGTTGTATAATCGTGTAAGGCCCCCATGTCCACAACCCGAAACTGAAAATAGACAGAGAACACGTTTGCCATGCTTCATAGACCATTAGCACATGCCCCCCTCAAAATATTTGGAAATCTCCAGTGGACCTCCAAAACAGCTGATTCACCCTGGTAAGGCAATCTTTGGCTCCGATTGTCCAAAGGGATTGGAAAAAATCACCCCATTCTAAGGGGGGTGTATCCTGTCAACTATTTCTCCAGTGGTGTATCCTAAGTGAAGTCAATTCTGAACCTAATTGGTTGCATGTACAATTAAACATGAGAAGGCGTAACACGCTCAGTGCAAATGACTTCCTGTCGCGATACTCACTTGGTTGCCTCAAAATCTGGGAGCGAAACGACTAAACCGTTCAACCCGAAAAGTGCAGTATTGAACCTCACATATGTGGATGGTTGCGAAATCCATTTCGCACCACCTAAGAAACCACGGTTGAAACTATAACTGTTGTTGGTATTTCCAAATCGAATCAGTCATAAGCGGATTTCGCAACCATCCGCAGTATGATGTGAGAGGACGGAAAAGGCCAACAATTCCTTACGGAGGAAAGGGGATGACAAAACCGGCATAAGGAAAAACAATTGCCACTTCACCAAACTGAAACATTGATTGAATGTTCTTTGACAGCAGATAGAATGCATCGACCCATGCCCCACGCATTGTTCAAATCTGGTCTAGATCGCACACTAGAAGTAGTATCTCAGCAAGTTGCGCTGGTCCCTTTTCTTGCGTCGTCTGTTTTTGTAGAGGGGTTACTCCCTAACTTGCTGGTGCCCAGTAGTGAATGAGGGAACAACCCTTCTAAACCATCGCTTGTGGTTTCTTTTCAGGGCACCCGTGGCTTCATTCCCACATTCCCCACCTATCCGCACCAGCAAGTTGTGTAAGGCCCTTTTCGGTGCAAACTAGGGGATCCTGGGCGTCTTTTTTGGCAGGGGGCTTTTTGGTGGAAACTAGCAAAAAGGTCGTCCGGGCAGGGGGTTGGATCCCACCAAAAGCCGAAAGGGAACACCTTGGCTTTGCCGCAGGATCACCGCCTGGCTCCGTCTCCACCAGCCCCGGAGGCCCCGGCGAGGGTGCCGAGGCGGAGTTCCGCAGCGCGTGGGACCAGGGCCTCGGCATGGCTTGACGGGTGCCCATGGAACCTGAGGTTTCGGGGGTCCTGGAAGATCGTTTCCCCTTTTTAAAGGCACCATGTCCCTGTCAGGTGAAAAAAGGGTGGGAGGGTAAATTGCCAGGGTCTAGAAGAAAAATAGAAACAAAACAAAAAACATCGGCCAATCAAGAGCTGTGGTCTAGCTCACTCTTGCGGGTTCGATAATTGACCACCCCGTATCGTTTCCTAGGCGATTTTTAGGTTCAAGACCCCAGCGCATTAGAAGGAGGGTGGGTCCACCCCAAAGTGATGCCACGGTCAAAACTACTTGTTTCCCGAAGACATTGGAAATTCGCGTGTATGTCTTTCAGGGGAAATGGCATGAGTCCCCCGTGTCCTTTCCAAATGGGTGCCTCGTCAAACAATCGGTGTTCCATATGGGAGTGGGTCAAAAAAAGTACTCAAAATGGAACGAACCCTGGCAAATGGAAACATGGACGAAGAAACCTGCGGTCCAGATCCTGGTGCTTTAATTTTGACCCACAGGTGGTTTCCCTTGATTTTGGTGGAAAAAGCCATGTTTCAAATGGTCAAAATGTATCTTTTAAGGAGCCCTGTTAAAACACCAGCCAAAACGTGGGCACCGACTCAAAGGAACGACAAGTGGGTGCCACCTCGCGGCAGAAGACATCCGCCATCCGCCCCCGCCCGGTCGGGGCTCCGGCGGCTCCGAGGCCTCGCAAGCTAACCGCTCTTTCCCCTTCGAGTTTGTGAAACGTCAAAAACGGATTGGTGGGGTCGAAACTAGCCCTAAATCCTAAAAAACCCGAAATACTGAAGGCGTTCACCAATCATTTTGCTGACTTAGGCTAGGGCTTGAAGGCCAATCAGACAATAGTCCATGGAGAGAGGATCACTGGAGCTCCCCTCACCTCCAGTCACTTCCCCTGGCCTTTTTGAAGAACTGCGTCAGGAAGCCGTTCGCCTCACACGGACAGCGCAACCCCTCAATTACTCGCGGCGATTCACGTGGAACCGAAACACAGCATCAGATTTGAGCAGAATCTCCTTTGGGGGGGCCATGCTTTCTGGAATCGCTAAGGGGGAGTAACAGCAACAACCCTTTCTGAGAAAATGTCTTAGTGGGATTCCCCTGGCTAGTTTATCACAAAGGAGATTCCGTGTCACAGAAGCCCAGTTTGCCATCGCATGACCTCACAGAAAGAAAACACATCCCCACCTCCGCATGAACTTCACAATCAAACTTCCCTTCTGTGCATGGATCAAGCTTTGATCAGCCGGACTTCTGGACTGCGATCGAACATCGCCTGACAAGCTATTGGTTTGTCTCAAGATAGGAATGGGAACCCCAAAATGGTTGTTTTCCCCGTGGGTTTCGCTTTAGACCCAGCTCCAAAATGGTAACCCTCAAACAAGACATATGAAAGAACGGAACCTTAATGCAACCGACATGCTCATCCCACATTGGGACACCAAACGTCGAATTGGCCAGTTTATATATGGTTTGGTTGCTCCATGGAACTAATCCCAGGGGCATGTACTCCCGGGTCCTATTCGCTGCGGCAAAAAAAAGTAGATTCCTGAGCCTCCTGATTTGTGAGACTGTCTGACTCTGACTCCGCCTCCAAGAATCACATCAGCATGGGCGTGCCTTTTCTGAGACTTCCTGTTGGTTAACCCAAAAAGGGGTACCAACTCAAAAATGGAACCACCCGCATGAACAGGGATATGCAAACCAGCAAATTGAGACACTTCTGAAGGATCATTGATCGCCATTCCTTGGGCCCCACAACCCCCACTGGCTGCCACGGACGAAATCACACGTGAGTTCACAACCCAACAGCAACACGGTTGGCAAAATGGGGGACCGGTCCGAAGCCCGAGTTGCTGGGTACTTTGGGAATCGTGGCTTTGAAAAACGCCTTTTTAGCCGGTTTTTGCCGTTCCGTTTTACCCCCCCAGACAGCTCATTCGAACGTCACCTTTCTTGGTTGAAGCTGACTTTGATGACCAATGGTCCAAGCCAAAAAATTGACCCCGCTCCTTGCTCCTCTCCCGTCCGAATCCCGAATGCGCCTGAACCACCGGGCCAAAGCCGTGAAAGGCCTCGGAGCAACAGAATCCGACGCCTAAAGGCGTGGGAGAAAAAGGCAAAGGCGCCTGCAACCAGCAAGGCCAAACCAGAAAGTAGCAGGAGGAAGTTCTATGACTCTAGGGGTTGATTTCAACCATCGTTCCTTCCAAAAACCGGATCCGTTTTCCCTGGGTCTCCGGAGGTTTTCTAAAGAAGGATCCCTGGAAAGAATGGGGAAGGTACCCCTAGAGCAACGTCAAACCAGAAAGTAGCAGGAAGTTCTATGGATGCGGCTCAAAAGTAAAGAGCCAGGGGAAGTTCTATGGACCCAAATGTGGCTCAAGAGTCAGGGTTGCGCAGGTGGTCTTTGTTGTCCTTTACCAAGGCACCTTTTTTGGGTACCAGTTTTTGAGCCACCGTCAAATGGGTGCAGGCAGTTGTTGTGTTAGGGGGCCCGCCCAAAATGGCGTGGGCTTTCCAGTTGGTTTTACTTTAAAAGCACCACAACCTCCACAAAAAGACACACCCAAGTACCCACTGGAAAAGCATGATGTGCTGGTTACTTACAAAGGGTGAGAAGATAATCAAAGACCACGCCAAACAAACCCTTGTCATTGAAGAAATAATCAACAGAGACCTTGATTGGTCAATTGCTCGTTGATGTTTGATGAAGTAACATCTCCTCCTTGTGCTTATCCTTAGCCCGTCAATCTCCTCCGAAAGAACGGGTTCAAGGTTTGGTCCTCAGAAAGACTAGACTTCCGAAGTTCATGGCCATCTGGGCTCCGATCAAATGTCCTGCTGGCTCATTTCCCAAACTCTCCAAGCCCCGCTCCAAAGCGGCACAAAACGTGGTGCCAAAGGCCCGAAACCAAACGCCGCAATCCTCGCCGCACTCGCCATACGGGGGACGAAACCCAGAAGAGACGCCACCTAAGAGACGCTGGAATGATTCGATTCCCCCGTAAATACCAACAAACAATGGTTGCAACAATGGTTTCATTTCGTGGTGCGAACGGATATAGCTCCGCATTCGCGCCACATGGGCCCGCCTCGAACCGGGCGCCCGGGCGCCCCGCTGCTGGGACCGCCGCAGCTTGCCTTTCAGCGCCAGCTGCTCAGGGCTCCATGCCCCCGCCTTCGCCGCCCAGCTCAGGCGCCTCCGCGGACTTTTGGGTGCAGCCCGGTTGCACAGCAGCCCGGTGGTCCTTTATCTTGCCCAAAACAGGAAATAGGCTTCCGTGGGGACCACCTACGTCAGTATCACAGCAAGGCCTATTTCCATGCATTGAGTAGAAATGTGCTGCAAATCCATCATGATAGGAGCCTGTTGTGGGGTGAAGTGGAGCCACCTGAAAGTGAGGGGAGAATGAGCCTGAGATCTTCACGAAAAAAAAAGAAAAAAGGATCCAAATGACCAAGAGGTCACTTCTGCCAGCCTGCTGATCATGATGGATTTGCAACACATTTCTGCTCAATGAATGGAAAATAGGCCTTGCTGTGATACTCACGTAGGTTGTCCCCATGGAAGGATTTCCTCATCCTAACACCCTGTCTCCCACTTCACCCCACAACAGGCTCCTCCATTAAGATAGAAGCTGTGGGCAATATCTATGTGCACAAATTGGGATTGGTACCTGTAACCCTGTTTCCTAACAATGTGTTGGTGACTGTGCCTTTTGGTCATCCCAAAAAGCAACAGTGAATGATAACCAATCTTTACTATGGCTGACAAACACGCCCTCTCGAGATTTCATGTAAGAAAACAGTTGTTGTTGGGGGGGAATCCATACATGTCTTTTCCAGTCAGGAAGCCTTTTTTGGACTAACCACTGCCGATGTTCGGAGGCGGCTGTCTCCGCAAAGTGAGCTTGGAAAAAGAAAGGCCACGAGCCCTGGAAGTCAACAGAAAAAACACCTTTTCTGTGATCGTTCTGAGAAGGAAAAACCCTTGGCATCATAGAAAGAACTCGTAAAACCAAGCTTTTCCACAACCATGAACCAGCTTTCCTTGAATATCCACCTTAAAACAGCCCCCCAAAGGGAAACTCACCCGAAATGGGCCGCTTTTGCCGCGGTTTTCCGGCCTCTTCACTCCCATCCCATCTGTCTCCAGCGCTGGCATCTGAGCCGAAGCCCGAAACCGCAGTCTGGGGCCACTGGTCGCCCCTAATCTACATGTGGTTGTGGGTCACGAATAAGCTAACCCCAAAATGGCTTGCCATGGTACATGACAAGAACCTAAAACCTGCAACTCCCTGGTGGCTTTATTTCTAACCCATACCCATGTCCATATACCGTTCACCCCTCGTTGTTTGATGGTGTTGTCCCTTTGCAAGCCGGAACAAAGAACAAAAATGAGAAAAAAACCTCCCCACACCAATGGCCCATGTAACGTTCTCCAGACATGTCAGGGAAACGGCCCCCTCCACCAGGTACCCCGTTTCATTTTGTAAGCCTTGTATGAGACCCAGGAGCCCATTTTAGGGGGCCGAAAGTAGGGTGCCTATCTGGGGACAAACTCCCTGACAAGATCCATTTGGGTGTGATTCGGCAAGAAGTCTAGTCCGATCCACTTTTATGGCGAATGATTTGCGGCTAACGGTCATGCCCCCCCTAAGACTGTGAACTGCTCAGTCTGGAACGTGCATGATTCGAGCAAGATGACAACTCAATAGGTCACGCAAAAACACTTTAAGAACGAGAAGCACCCACCACCACCCACACCGCCACCCCGCCCCGCCCCGCCCCGCCCCACCCCACCCCGCCCCACCCCACCCCACCCCACCCCACCCCGCCCCGCCCCGCCCCGCCCCACTGCCTTCCCCTGGAGAAGCTTGAGCAGATCAAACGATGTGTACAACTCCTCCTGTTGGGCCGGGGTCAGTTGCATATCGCCCAACAGGAGCTTGAATGCAGAGACGCGTTCGCTCTCCAAGCGGTACAGCTCCATCTTGACTGTGCGGTCCCGATCTCTCTCAAGGGCCCTTTTGAAAATTTGCTACAGAGACCCACCCACTTGCGCCACTCGCAGGGAGACATCTGCAAAGTTCGAGGCTGTGACTGAATTCTGGCTCTCTGATTAAGGCTCGGTACCCTTGGCTCCACTCGCATTTGACTCCGAGTTCCTCGTGTAGCACGCGAGGGGAAGGCCCAAAGAAACTCAGCTCTTCTAGCCTGGTAACAGTTTTGCACCCTGCGCACTCGCATATTGCCTCATTCTGCTGATTACAGCAACGCCTTCTCACCCGCTTGAAGATGTCAGTCAGAACAAACTTTGCCGCGTAGCATTATATATTTCAAGACTACCTTGCATTACAGTAAGTGCTGCAGTGAAGGCTGCTTCAAAGCTCCGCGACACGGCCGCGATGAGTTTATCCAATGCGGCTGCAACGTCCACCGAGACCGACACCCAGTTCGACAAAGCAGCGAGCATATTGTCAGCAACACCTACGCCTGTGTGCTGCACAGCTGTGAGGGGTGTAAGGTGCTCGGCAACCCATTTCTTGAACTCGTGCGGCATGCTGGACTTAGGCTGCTTAGCCAGCCAGTGCCAATGGAAGTAAACCCAGCTTCGGAAGAGTTTACTGTTGCTGACGCCGTACTTCTTTTCGATTTCACTCAGCCTTGCCGCCGCAATGTCATCAAATTTGGCGTGATGCGATGAGTACTTGTGCCCCGAAAATGTGATGCCCTGCGCATACTTCTGGCCTGCGTCGCCAGCCACATCTGAGACGTCATCCAAGCCAACGCAATCTTCACCTAATTCCACATGAGCCCTGATGAGGCCCCAAATAAAGCTGCATATTGGCTTGTGCTTTCGGCTGCCAGCAGGGTGCCCGTCATTGTCAGTGTCAACATTTTGGCACTGTTGCCTGCCCTGCGTGCAACATACCCTGACTCCGGACTTGTTGACCAAATGCAACTGTCTCGCTACCTTTTCAAAAGCTTTCTTCCTCTTCTTCCGCTGCTTCCGCTCCGTCTTTGCCACGCATGGGCTGGAGTCTTCGAACTCGTCCGACTTCAGCCTCTTCCGCTTCGGCATTGCCACGCATGGGCTGGACACGCCCACACGCCCCCGCGCCCACACGCCCACACGCACACACGCACAAACGCACACACACACAGACACACACACAGACACACACACACACACAAACAAACACACACACACACAAACAAACACACACACACACACACACACACACACACACACACACACACACAGACAGACAGACAGACAGACAGACAGACAGACAGACAGACAGACAGACAGACAGACAGACAGACAGACAGACAGACAGACAGACAGACAGAGACAGACAGACAGACAGACAGAGACAGACAGACAGACAGAGACAGACAGACAGACAGAGACAGACAGACAGAGACAGACAGACAGAGACAGACAGACAAAGACAGACAGACAGAGACAGACAGACAGAGACAGACAGACAGACAGAGACAGACAGACAGACAGACAGACAGACAGACAGACAGACAGACAGACAGACAGAGACAGACAGAGACAGACAGAGACAGACAGAGACAGACAGA